>CAMOHE010036853.1:0-28861 GCA_946598075.1 Artocarpus hirsutus
TGGTAAAAGTAAGACAAACTAAATTAATGACGATTGATAAATTGCAACTTTAACAGGAAAGAATTCAATAGCTTAAGACTTCTAGGGTTTCCGACTCACCAGATTAATCCTATCCAATTTATTTAATTTACTTAATTAATATTTACTCTTATGCTGATAACGAATTTCTCTAAGACAGTCATCAATCTTTCTCAAGCATTAATAATTTATCCTAGTTAGCAAATTTCCTACATCTCTGTGGAAACTCTAAACTTACCAAGATTCATTAAGCACAAGAAATTCACAGTGTTACACAAGTCTCATAGATATCTCTATCCTATGATGATCTCATGGCATTCAATCATGGTCTAATTTAATTATTGCTTCTCAGCCTCAAATTGAATCACAAATCATGCAAAAGGTGCGTCAACTTTTACAAGCATTAAGACTAGATCAAATACTCAGCATAGATAATGAATAAACATCGAATTGAATTAAATTAAATAAATATAAACATTCATAATCTGGCTACATCGTAGCCCTAGAATAGAGAAAATTAGTTCATAATGAAACAAAAATTCATCCTAAATAATGTCCAAAACATGAGGAGTAGAAGAGAAGAACTGTATGGTTGGATGGGAAGATAGAGTCCGTCTCCGGTTGCACCGATCTTCTTCTCCAAAAGTAGTGAGTTCTCTCCTCTTTTCTGTAGGTTCTTTCTGTCAAAAATTTGTCCTCAAACCCTCTATAATGTTCTATTTATACACTAGGGTTTAGAGGGGCAATTTTGGAACAAAATTACGTTGAAATTCGAGTTGGAATCGCACTGGCACCTAGGCCCCATTTTTCTGGCGCCTAGGCTTCGTAATGGCGCCTAGGCACCATGATTGTAGCGCCTAGGCGCTAAGCAGCCTTATGCAACGATTTTCGAACTGGCACCTAGGCGCCAGGATTACAGCACCTAGGCGCTGTAGCTTTGATGCGTCTTCTCCATAGAATGGCGCCTAGGCACTCAACTTGTGGCGCCTAGGCGCTTTGCTCTCGGGTTTTTGTATGTAACTTTCATATTAATGAGCGCCTAGGCGCCCATAAAGTAGCGCCTAGGCTCCACTTTGTCCCCATATCCAATTTTGCTCATTTTTCTTCTGTTTTGTCCCGTGCTTTACTATCATGCATCCTTTTTCCTCAAAACCTACAAAAAAATATAGAACACTATCAAATCCTTTTAAATTGCTCAAAACTAACAAAAATATTAAGTAAGAATCATCTAATTAATTAGCCTAAAACCAACTTATCAGGTTCTTGGCCTAAGGTCAACTGTTTAGTTATCGACTTGAGGTCAACTGTTTAGTTCTTGGCTTGAGGTCGACCATTTGATTCTTAGCCTAAGATCAACCATTTAGTACTTAACCTAGGGTTGGCTGTTTAGTACTTGGCCTCTTCAACTATATAATTATTACCTTGAGGTCGATCGTTTAGTACTTAGCCTGAGGTCGACTATTTAGTGCTTGGCCTTTTCGACCATATGGTTCTCGGCCTGAGGTCAGTCATTTTCTTCTTGGCCTAAGGTCAGCCATTTAGTATTTTTCCTGAGGTTGGCCATTTATACTTAGCCTCTTCGGCCATATGGTTCTCGGCCTAAGGTTGACTATTTAGTTTTTAGCCTCTTTGGCCATATGGTTATTGGCCTAATGTCAACATTTTGGTTCTTGGCCTAAAGTCAGCCATTTGGTCTTCGGCCTAAGGTTAGCCTGAGGTCAGCCATTTAGTTCTTGGCCTCTTCGGCCATATGGTTCTCGACCTGAGGTTGGTCGTTTAGTACTCATCCTAAGGTCAGCCATTTAGCACTTGGCCTCTTATGCCATATGCTTCTCGTCCTAAGGTTGGTTGCTTGTACTCGGCATGAGGTCGGCCATTTAGTACTTGGCCTCTTCAGCCGTATGGCTCTCGGCCTAAGGTCAGTCATTTAGTATTCAATCTAAAGTAGACCATTCAATACTTAGCTTGAGGTCAGTCGTCTATTACTTGGCCTTTTTGACTATAAGGTTTTCGACCTAAGGTCGGTAGTTTGGTTCTTAGCCTAAGGGCAGCCATTTTGATGATTGGCCTTCTTGGTAGCCATTTTAGCCTATTTATTGTCCTTCTCGGAGTACGCCTTAGATTAGCCTTCTAGGCCTATTTAGTTCAAAGGTCTCTAGATTTTTAGATGGTCTTTCCACGATGAAGATTTCCCCTAAAACATAGTAGCTTGTTATATTACATACACACAAAAAACACAAGTAAAACTAATAAGACAAGTTAAGGGTGTCATACTAACCTCTAGACCTAAGGAGAGGCTTCAATTATTTCAGTACAGTTTAAGATCTTGGTGTCATTGGGACCTCACAAAACCTTGAGGATCACACGTAGCCGATATGATCACATGGGCCCAATTAATAAGATAAGATATGACTTAAATAATGAAGCCTCAAACAAATCAATAAGCAAGCATAAAATGTTCATACATATCTTATTAGATGATTTTAAATTTTGTTTTAGGAGTTTAACTTCCTACTTATTGAGCAAAAGCTCATTTAAGTATGTTCATGTTGTAGGTAAGATTAGTAACACTTGATAGACAGTGAAGAGCGGCGGACAAATGATAAAGATAGAAATGGATATTGCTCACACAAAATGTATTTTCCACAACATGTTTTCTTTTATAAATTATGTATGTATGAATAATTAAGTACCATTACACCAGTATGCTCTAGAGACCGGCGTTATAGTCATTCGACCTTAGTATAAAAAAGGGTTTAAGACTTTAAAATATGTATAAATGTTGTAACAGAAAATGCAACAAATATACCTAAATTTTCTAGTAAGAAATTATAACGATATTTAAATTTAGAAATTTTTTGAAAGTTTTTTAACTCAAGAAAGGTATTAAAAGAATAATTTTTAAGAAATTACTATGCTAGTTTGAAAAGAATAAGTTTTAACAAGTTATTATTGCGTTAGTTTTAAAATTATAAGTTTCAAGAAATTAATATTATGTTTTAAATTCAATTGGAATAAAAATTGTTTAAAAAAAATTTCGCAAATCTAAGCATCTTGTGGTAACGCCCCAAAATGTTTCTTCTTAAACGGCGGACGTATGTAATATAGAAAAGTTGTCGTATCCATAGAGAGGTGAAAAATTTGTAACTCGATAGATTATTAAATATAAATGTTCAAAAAGGCAAGCAGTTTTTCAAAGCAAAGTTTAAAATGAAATAAATATATTTATAATTTTTTTATTTCAAAATTTAAAGCATAAAATTAAAACGGTGAAGCTTTGAGAATCCCTTGTATGTTTTGCAACTGATATGGAATTTTAACTCTATTTAATAATTATCTAAAGCATTTGATTTATTATATCTTTTCTTGTTAATTGCAAGCACTTTTACTGTTTTTATAAGTCAACTGAGAGCGACAATATAGCAAGCCATAATGCAGTAAGGGTCTTCCTATAAAAACTAGCAAAATAATCATCTCTCACTAATGATTAGGTGCACTAATTATGAAAATTATAACCGCTATCACTCAATTATAATTAACACAATTTTTAGATAGAAAAGATAATAACAAATCAAAATTATTATATTTTAATGGAATAAATTATTAATTTCGGCAGCATCTCGACTTATGTTTAAGAATACACTATGCCATCCTTTGTCTATAATAAATCAAGAATTACCAAGTTTTTACTGTGCCAGTCTATGTCTATAATGCAGAAAAAACTCAAATTAATAAATGAGCATGACTTCAGTATTATTAATATTAATTATGCAACACAATTAAATTATATAAAGAAAGCATGACTAAATTTATGCAAGAATTGGACAACATAACAACATTAATAATAATTATTAAAAACATAAAGATATAATTTATTCCACAAAAATATAAGCATTACAAAATAAATATAGAGTTAAAATTCATACCAGAATACTATGCATACAAGATCATCTCTCTGCCTCACTAGACTCTATACACTAATTTAGACATTATTTTATTATATATATATTTATTTATTTTTACCCAAGGGGATAAAAGTAAAAATAAAAGTTTTTTTTTTGGGGCCAAAGGCCCAAAGTTGTGTTGTTAATGACGGGGGAAGAATCCCCCTATTTATAGTGCACAAAATGCACTCTTTATTAATTTTTTATTATTTTTTATTAATATTTTAATATTAATTAATTATTTAATTTTTATTTAATCAGCCGCCTTCTATTTCTTCACTGGGCATTTTGGGCTTTGTTATCCAGTGCATGGAGGATCATCAACGTATGGAACAGGCGCAATCTAGACTGTTTATTTTGCGATCCAATGGCTATCAGACGCTCATGAAAATGGGCCCAGGTGGGGCCATGTAGTTGACGAATACTGACTGTCAGATCGGTCCGAGCCAGCTAATCCAATGGTTGAAAGGATGACTCCAGTGTCAACACCGCACGAAATCCAACACGCCTGCGATTCTCTCTGACGCGCGTGAGTCTTGTATGCGCATGTGATGCACGCGCCAATCAGATTTCGCAACGTGGAATGAACTTGTGACACGCGGCTGACGCAGCTGATGACGGGTGACATGCGTCCCTCCCCGAATGGCTGAGATCATTTGGGCGGCTAATCCAATGACCAGAAACCGCCACGTGTCCTCTTTAATTCAAATTTGAATTTTTAATTTTTTTATGCATTTGATGTCCGATTTTGTCCTTTTTTGTGTCGTTTTGCTTTGTTTTTCTTTCAGATTTCAAATCTAAAAATCACAAACACACTAAAATTAATTATTTTACAAACACAATATTTACAAATATATTAAAAATATTTATTTTACATTAAAACACACAAAATTAATTAAAAATAGATAAAAACTTCTAAAATTAACAAACTTTAACGGATATGCTATTTAAGACTTGATATTATTTTTAGAAATTACTAGAAACATACTAAAACATATTTAAAGACTCAAAACTTAGTTACAAATATTTTAAGACTTAAAGTAAAATCACACAATATTATTTTTACGGTTTTCATTATTTACAAACAAAACATATATTTAACATACCAAAACGACTCTAAAAATTATCAAAAATATTATTAAACATAAAAACACACTAAAAATACATTTGTAAACACATTTTAACACTAAGATACAAAAATATCTATTAACATAAAAATGCTATTAATTAAAGGATTTAATGCGAAATAAAAGCATAAATGAATGATTTAAACCCTATAGAATATACATTTTTACAGTCTTATCACATCTTATCTTAAAATATGTTTTAATATTAAGGTTATGTAGTTAAATAACGTCTACGTAAGTAGGGTCATTACACCAAGATAGTAGATAATAAGATGAACGATTATGAAATAGTATAGAAGTTTAGAAAATAGTTGACTGGAGGCAAGTTGATATCTTTAACAGTCCGAGTAGGATTTTGGTATAATAGTTAAGCACTTAGTTATATCTAAAAGAATTCAAGTAATTAAGTAAATTTTTTTCTTGAAAATTTGAACGCTTATTGTACATTAACATCAATAAAATTTCAGCTTAAATTCCATGATTTTATAATCAGATAAAATTTGATAGTATATAGTACCTCTAAGTGTTATGAGAAAACATTAGAAACTAGTTTCAGATAAAAAATGTTCCATCTCAAAGTCAAGACAAAGGAAGCTTATCAACAAGAAACCAAAAATTCAAAAGATAAAAATTTCAAGTATAGTACTGCTAATGCAGTATATAGATAAACAAGCTAACACAGTTAAATGACATTAAGTAGCTCTCACGCGGAGAAGCTCTCGTGCGGAGAGTTTCATGTTAGTAAACATCAAGACATTGATATTACAAGTGCAACAAACTTGGATGGTCATAGTGATGACTAACAAAACCTTAGAAATCAAACATTGAAATTTAAATATTACGTTGGGAAGTTTCTTGAAAATTTCCATCTATACGTTCTACGATTGGAGAATTTGTGGAATTATAAGATAAATTTTAAAAATATTATATTAAATGCTAAATTTAGATTTGATAACTCTTCTAAGCAAAATAATTCCGTTGATTATTCTCCACAGTACATTAACATGCAGGAAAATGCAAACATAAATTAACTTGAAAAATTCGCTATATAAGATTTTCAAGTACAGTTTAGTGTTAATAATGTTCTGAGAAACACTCTAATAAATAAAATTTCCTTAATTGCCTATTAGCTAGAAGTTGAAGTTATGCATATAGCATTTTTGGTAAAATATGCTATCCGAACTTAGGAATTTATATTGTTAAAGACTTTGTCATTTATGAGATAAGTGCAAGAAAAGTTAGGATTGGGTTTTATCCAATCAGCAAAATAGTTTAAGATTGATACTAGTTCAATTTGGTTACACACTTTAGTAAAAAAAAAAAAAAAAACATTATTGAATAATTCAAAGCTTTTCTCCGAGACTATGGATTAGTGGATTGAGATCGCAATCGCAGTTCTCTAACAGTTAAGTGCTGCCGACGCAAGGGTGGGAAGTATATGATTTGAGTTTAGATAAAAGTTTAGAAAGGCATTTAAGATTGATTTTAGTCCATATTAAGTGGTTGATCAACTTTAGTGTCAAAAATATCCTATTTGGCGAATAGACTGTGGGCTGAGATTTAAACTGTACAAGTGATTAGAACTATGCATGTTTATAATGTGCAGAGAAATAAGGACAAGTAAAGTCGAAAAAAGGACCCACGAAATGTGGATCTTCTTACCTAAAGTAAAGCTGCTTTACACCATATGTGAAAGGTGTGATGATTAATTAAATTTCCATAAAATCTCTCAATATTTAATCATTTAACACTATATTTTGTATGGAAATCGATATTTCCATCAAAATATTGATATTTGAGGACATTTTTTTATCGAAATTCTTGAATATTTTATAAAAAGGATATGACACTCTTATTTCCATAACAGTACTTCTAAAATACAGAAATTTTCTTGAAAATGTCAGCAAAAATATCGATTTTTCAATCCTTGCTTGTGGTACAAGGGCTAACCCTGCCTTTACACCTCCAAATCGACATTTATCATCGATGGAAAACACCAAAGGTCGTCTTCAATCTGCCTTCACAATCGTGAAAATCTAGAGGAATTTAGAGAGAGATTTGAGTTTAAAGATAAGACGAGAGAAAGGAGAGAGTTTTAGAGAGTTTTTTTTCATCAAAATTTTTAGAGGTTCTTTCTGCACCTTGAATTGTTTAAGCATCCCTACTCTGAGGATAATTTTGTATTTTTGGTGAAAGTTGACCATGTGTGCTCTTGACATGGCATCCAATTTAGTGTTTGTCAGTTACTTTCGTCCTTTTGCGCCTAAATTAAAAGTTTAGACCTAGTTAAATAAACAAAAAAAAATATTAGGAACCAAATCGTTCTTTTCAAAAAGGTTAGGGACCTTCTGAGTAATTTACCCAAATTTATGTTGTACTTGTGATACTTGAGTTTTTAATGCTTGTTATCTATTAAAATTTAGATTTTTTTGTACTTAATTACAATTTATTTTTGCTTTAAAACTTCATTTAGCAAAAGTAAATGTATTCCTATAGAATGGTTAACTATATAATTATACCTCATAGTTTTAACGTTTTCTTAATCTTTTTTTATTTATAAAAACAACAAATTTATCTTATGAATTTAAAATAATTATTTCAATTTCATTTTTATGAATAGAAAAAATTTGGCAAGATAATGTATCTAGCCTTAAATAGTTATGAAAAATATTTTATAGATTAAAAATTAAAAAAATCCTAAAATAAACTATCACATTTTTTTTTTGGTTAAATCTTGAGTTTTATGGCTTTTAAAATTTTAAAATATTTTTTTAAAGTTTTTCTCAAAAAAAAAAAAAAAAAAATTCAGAAACAAAATTTATCTAATTTATCCTTGTCTTATCTTCATGTCTTTTTATCTAGAAATTTCGAAAAGAATAAAATTAAAATAAGTTTTTTAAATTCAAAAAATACCTTTATAATTTTTTAAAAATACAGAGATGAATTAAGAAAAAATTAAAACTAAGAGGTATAGTTATGCAATTAACCTATATTTTAGAATTGAAAATTTTGAATAATTGCTCTACAACTTGTATTTTGACTCTTCAATTTCAAAAGGATTAATTACAAAAGTTTCCCATGAAGTACAACCCTTGCAACACTTTATCCTCCAAATTTTAAAACATAACATCTGTTCCTCTGAAGTATAAAGCGTTAACAAAAATGATCCTTCTATTAGAATTTTAACAAAAAATTAACAAATAACTTTAAAATTAGGAGTATTTTGGTAATCCTAAAAAATAAAAAAATAATTTAAAGCATAATATTATCTAGATCTATCTTTTTTATATATCGATTTTTTAAAAAAATTTATTGATTTTTCACACCCAAAACATATTTTGAAATTTTTTATCTTTGAAAAATTTATGTTATATATTTTTTTGTTATATCGAATATATTTGAGTTATATTCTTTTTTATTTCACTAATATTTATAACTTTTAAATTTCAAAATACTTTTTTGGCATGAAAAAATTAATAATTTTTTTTAAAAATTTGGTATAATAGAGAAAAAGGATCCAAATGATTTTATGATCTTAATTGATATTTTTTGTTGTTTTTAATCATCAATAAAGACTACATTTATTGAGGAGAATGAGGCAAATAGGCCAAAATGAGATGTGAATAAAATTTAAGAGGCCAACATTAAAAAGGGAAGAAAATAGCACGTTTAAAAGTAAATTCTAATTTTCACCATTTAAAATTCCAAAAATACCACTTAAACCCTAAACTCTCATTTGTCTTTCCTCTACCTCATTCTTTTTCCTTTTTCTTTAATAACTACCATAGATCGAATCGATTATTAGGAGCCATGATGTGCTCGTTAACGACGACGATGATTGAACGATGGCCAATCGAGTAAAGGAAGATGAAGGAAGTTAGACGACTGAACGTGGAGAGTGAAGACGTTAGGAGTTACATAAAGTCGAGCCAACAACGATCCTAGTGACGACCTGGTGATGAGAGGCTCATACGATCCTACGACGACATTGCGCTAAGAGCAAGCGCCCGATTGATGAGATGAAGAAGATGGGGGTAAATTTGAGAATTTAAGTTTTTATAAAGATGTAAAAATTACAAAAATGCTGTTGTGTTTTTGGTTATTTTTATAAACATGATTACCAAAATACCCCTAATTTTAAAATCATTTGTCAATTTTCTATTAAAATTCAAATAAGACCATTTTTGTTAATAGTTTATATTTTATGAGGAATCGATGTCACGTTTTGAAATTTAGGGGCAAAGTGTTACAAGGGTATAATTCAAGGAAAATTTTGTAATTAATCCTTCTTTAAAATAGGTGCGTTTATTGACACCTATTATTCTGCTTTTCATAGAACCTATATAATAAGATTTGTTTATTATTGTATTACCTATTAATAAATTACTCTTAAGGACAAAGTATTTTAGAAAGATACTCATTAAACACCCTACTTAAAAGTATATATATTCCATTCTAAAAAATTACTTTATTATTTTTTTAAAAAAGTATAGAGATTAATTTCAACATGGAAGGGTCCCCTATAAAAAAATATGTATCTTTTATTTCTTTTTTTGTATTTATTATTGTTTTATGTATATTAATTATAATTATATATAACTGCATTGTTTAATTTATAAATAACAACAAATTGTGTGCTCTAGTAAAAAGAACTATACTTTTGTTTGATATAAAGAACATGATATATAAAAAAAAACTACATTTTTCTTTTTGTTTTTAAATAAAGGAAATACAATTTGCTCAATTAATTTATAAATCCTTATAAGTTTACTACTGATTATTTTTTTTAGAATCCAAAGCTTGGTTTAAAAAAAAGGAAACAAAATTATATTAAAGAAAAACTATCGCTTGGTATATAAATTGAAAAAGAAAAATGTTTGAAAAAAATTATACATTTATTTGGTGGGTGGTTGGAAAAAGAAAAACTAATAATATTATTTAGGTGTAGAGACTATTATGGTATCTTAAGAGAGATATAAGAAGTAAAATGAGAAGTGATCGAACAAAAATGGGTGAAAAGTAAAATAGGGCTGTAATTTTGAAAATTCCATTTTGACGTGAAGGTTTCTGAATTTAACAAACGCGGCCTAAACCTGATGTTTGAAATTACTTCTCACGTGCCTTGTATCCAACCACTCCTCTCTCTGTCTTCGTTCATTTTTCCCTTTCCCTTTTTTTCTTTCCCCTTTCTTCTTGCACAAGCCGATCTCTCTCTCCGCGGAGGCACAACAGAAGCTTTCTTTCATTGGCTTCGCCACGGAGCTTTCCACTGTGTAGAAAGCCCTACTTCTGCAGCGAATTTTTTGGGGCAAGTAGATATTTAGAGATCTTGAAATTTTTGAGGTAGGGTTTTTGAACGATCTTAATCCAAAATTTCCTTATTTATTTGGTGTTTTCTTCTTGATTTCATTTATGTGTGATTATATTCTTTTTTTTTTTTCATTCTGATTTGACAAAAAAACCCTAAAACCAGAAATTCTTTGTGCTTAGAGTTAGATACGAGCCAATTGAGTTTTTTTCCTTCATGAGTTTCTTGTTTGTTCTGAAATTTGATGGGAGCTTTCTAAAATCTTGGTTTTGCATGAGCTATTAAACCCCCCTGTTTTTAGTCCTAAAAAATCTGAGTTGGATTTTTGTTTTGATAAAAAGTTTTTAATTTTATTAATCCCAATTAGTTTTTGATTTGGATTCTGGGCATCAAAACGCTGCTTCATGTTTATGGGATTCGTTTTAAGAAAATAAAAAATACTTCTGCAAAGATTCAGGAATCAAGGTGTGGCCTAATTCATCGGATTTTTTTTAAAACCTAATTATGATTAATTTCAATATTTTGAGACTTTATGAATAATCAGTTAAAAGTTTCTAGATAATAAAGGGCCTTAGGGAATTGCCTTGATTTTTTTACCCTTAAGCCGGCACTACAAAAAGATTTTATGATTAGAAGTGAAATTAAGCTAGACCACGTGGGCATATATTTGAGGGTAATTCTGATCTTGGGGACATGAAATAGGGAGATGCTGATTTTTTTTTTTGTTTTGCTTCGCTTTTGTTTCTCTCTGGTCCGGTTGTTTGTTTTTTGGTTAGTGAATTTTTTTGGCTATCTAATCCCTTCCATTATTGTAATGTGGCCGCTGTTATCTAGACAGTAAATATTTCTAGGGTTCTTCACCATAGAATGTGGTGAGGGTTGGAACGTGTCAATTTTGACTGACTAAGTTAATCTTTGAAAGCAGGATTGTTAAGCTTGTGTTGACATTGACCGGGAAGTTAAAAGTTCCGATTTTTGAGTTCGGGTACATTATCTTGCGCAGTCTTGTTCAAGAACTGTGTTCTAAAACATGTCGAGTAAGAAAGAAGAGAAAGCTCAGGCCGCTGCTGAAAGAATAAAGGCTGCCGCCTTGAGTGCCGCAAAGGGTCTCAGTCGAGCTCAGGCAGAGCGAGCGGCTGCAGCTGCAGCTAGAAATGTTAATGCATATGGGCAGAAGGAAGAAGGGCCTAGCAGATGGCAGGAGAAAAGAGAAGCAAAAAGACAGATGTACCTGATGAGTACTGAAAAGGCTGTGAGATTGGGTGAGAGGAAAGACCTTAAGGCCAGTATGTCTGCTGTTGGTGGTGCCCCTTCGCAATGCCAGAAGTGTTTTCAGCCTGGGCATTGGACATATGAGTGCAAGAATGAGCGGGTTTATATCTCGCGGCCCTCGCGTACCCAGCAGCTGAAGAACCCGAAATTGAAAATGAAGGTGTCGATCTCATATGATTTGGATAATCCAGATGTTAAGGAGGAGGAGGAGAAAAGCAAGAAGCAGTCTAAGAAAAGCAAAAGGAAGCACCGGTCAGATTCTGATACTGGCAGTGATAGTGAGGCTTCAGTTTTTGAGACTGATAGTGGGTCATCAGCTAGAGGTTCTGATTATTCTTCTGAGGAGAGTAGTTCAGATTATAGTTCCTCCTCCGATTCGGAGGAGGAGAGGAGGCGGCGGAGGAAGAAAAAGAAGAAAAGTAGAGGTAGGCGCCGGAGGTACAACTCATCGTCTGATTCTTCTGATTCCGACTTAGCATCGGATTCTGATTCTGATGATAGGAGTAGCAGGAGAAAGAGCAGGAGGCACAGCAAAAGGCATTAACCACAGTAAGCAAGAAGGAAGGAAAGGAGAAGGGAATGAGCTATGTTAGTTTACATCTGTGTTGGGCTAGTCATAAACCTGATAATCTCTAGAAGTTTGATTAGTTGCCTGCCTGACTTTATTCATCCACGCTTTAGGGGGGACTAATAGATGAAGGGCTAAGTGGGTGAGTTCTTATAGTTTCTTTTTATATCAACATTTTCCCATTTCATTTTTACTGTATGTGAGATTTTAAATAAGAATGTTGTAGTTACTTTTTCATATCAAATGTTCTCATGATACGTTTTCATTTGTTGCTTTTAGTTCGTGCAAGTCGTGTGCTGCCCAACTTTTTTTTTATTTAAGTTCTTGTCCGTGTTATGGTCGTTGTAATATTTGTTGCTGGTATGCGACCTCGTCTAGATGAGGTTAACGATGTATGAAATATGGGTACTGATCCTTGTAGTTTGTTTCATAAGTTTAGGGTCCAGATGGTGAACATGTACCTATTGTCGGCGTGTCCTCAAGGTTCCCTGCAATTATAATGCTTACAGGCCAGGCTGAGCCTGTGACGGCCTATGTTTAATGGATATGGGATTGATTAACATTCATTTCGATTTGTTTGGTTTCTTTAAGAATGGAATGGCAGAGAGGTCAAGTTCCTTGTTTTTGTTCTTTTTGTTTGTTTTTATGTTGGGCAAAACTCCTGGTAGGTTAGTTGATTGGTCAAGGCATGTTACAAAATCAAGGCAAAATTCTCTCATGCATCTCAATCCTACCAATAATTGTTCTGAATCTAAATTTAGGAACTTGTGAGAAGTTTGTGTTATTGACAAACATTCAAGTGATTCCTTAGGTTTCCGTCCATTAACTAATTAGCAAGAATTGGGGTACAATTTGCTGGCAACACTTTTTAGCTGAAGTATGTGAAGACCAACAACATAAATAATTAACAAAATTTGAAGACCTCAAGTCTAAATAACTTGGGAACTGCTAGTATATCTTAATCGGTACTGGTAAAATTATTACTCTCTTGATGTGTGGATACGCAAGGATGATTTACTTGATAATAACATTCAAGGTTTTTATAGAACTTTTTACGTATGGACACCTCAGACTCCTACAATTGTGTTTTAATCAACAGGACGTTTGTTCAAGCTAGAAACAATACAGTAATTCAAATTTTATGAGAAAAAATATTATAACAAAACGGATTTAAGTTGAAAATTTTCAGTTTCTTACCGGCAAACCAAAACGAAAATTTTCAGAGCTACAAGCATCCGTCACTAGTGTTATATATATTATAAGGAAGAACATTTAAATAACATCAAACCGATTTGTAGCATGATAATAAGCATGTTGGTTGCAGTACTTAACAACTATAGTAGCAATAGCATTTTTTTGACCAACGTCCACCACAAAGTCCGAAAGCAGCATTTTCCCTTTCCTTACACTTCTTATAACAGTTTCTGGTTAGCCTACATCTCCCGCACCATGTTCCACTTGGTTTCCTGCAAAATTTCTTTGAAGACACTCCAAATGCCATTGAGATCTCTTCAAAATAGAAACGATAATACAAAACAAAGAAATTATGAAGTCATGATAATTGAGAAATTTATATGTAATTTTAGAGTTAAAATGAAGAATCAACAATCTTAATTAGTGTCAGATCGTCGCATTTAGTTAAAGCACATGCATTGAATGTAGGTATAAGAAAATCACAAAGCACCTGTGTTAATTGTGACCAAGAGGATGGATATAATATAGATGGCAAAGAAGACTATATACATCTTGGAATCTTTTTTTCAATTTCTTAGAACTAATATCTGGTGTTTTTTTTTTTTTGTTAATTTAAAAAATAAGCAGGTGTTCTTATGCCTAATCAATTGACTTTAGATATGTATAAATAATGCGGGCTAATCATCAAGTACATTTGTAGCATAAAAGCGAGATTTGAACAATAAATTAAGCAGTGAAAATGAACAATTAATTAATTAGGATAAGAAAACTTGGTATTTTCATCAGTACATGAATATTTATAATCTTTGTTGGTCATAAAAGTGATCGCAGGAATTGTTGCTTCATTAACATGTTGAGTCGCCAACATATATAATTTATAGAACCAACAGGGCGTTTGTTTAAACACACACACACAATCAAAAACGTACACATACACATATAATATGTATTTTGTATTTTCTTTATTTTTACCTGTTGCCCAAAGGGTAGTAGACAGTAAAGCTATCGCACGCTTAATGTTGGTATTCTTTTTTTAGTGAAACCCCCGGTATTTGGGCTCACCATGAACGACATGAACCCTAAAGAGCCCCTCAACGTTCGGGTGGTTTAGCCTGACTAACCCTTAATGTCGGTATCCATGTTTTTATCTACTAATTGAAACACGCGCTCCGTGCAAATTCAATATGTTACATTTTTATACAAAGATTTCTCAATGATCGCTTGTGACACTCAAGAATTTTTAGTGTATTATATATGCAATAACTGAAGGTTAAGTAATTTATGTACAAATTTGTGAGCTAAATTTTATGCTCAAAAATTTGTTAAATATTTTAAGAGTAATATAAGTGTTACAAGGATTATTGTTTAAATCTTATTTTTGTGACAAAATTAATAAAAGTAAATATGGAATTTATAAGTTCAAATATCATGTCGTAGTCTTTACTAAAGTCAGAACGATATGAAGATAATAATTAATTGATGAGCAAGGAAAGTAAGCTAGAAAGCTTAATTGTAGCAAAATACATTGTAGCAAATTTTAAGATAAAAATACAGTAAAAGAAAAATGCTACATGGAAAATATGGAAATTATAAAATATAAAGTCAAGCTGGGAATTATATTGTGTGGAGAATTTAGATAAATATGGAATGATGTGGAACCATATAAAGAATATAGGAAAGAATAGTGATAGTATAGGAAGTATACCGGCAATATAGAAAAAACACATCAGTGTAAATTTGAAATGTGTAAAAAGCAAGTGGGGCTCATTTGATGACACTTCTTAGGTGAAAAAGGCTCCACATCTTCCCTTGTAGAATCAGGTTTTGGGTCATGAATTTGAAGCTAATTTTTATTTCAATTTAGTCCTAAAAATGATGTTTTAAGTGGTTAGGGGTGTGTTAGAAAATATCTCTTTTTCTTCATCATTTTGTTTACTTCATGAAAACACCAAAGAGCCCATATTTCTCATGCAAGAACCGGCCCCTATAGCAAGGATTTCTCTTAAAGTTTTGATGATTTTAAACCTCCAAATCATTCTAAGAAACAAAATTAAGTGTTCTTGAGGAAGATTTAAGCAATTTCAGGGTAAAACTCTTGACTTTACCTATTGAGTTTTAGGGTTTTTCTCATGTTTTTGGATGAGATTTTCCTGGGCTATGCTATGAATTGTTGCCAATGATTCTAGAAGGTTTTCAAACACCAAGAATTGGAACAAAGCCCTTAAAATCTCTAGGTGAATTCTAAACCATAACCTTAAATTGGTTATGTACACAAGGTGTTTGGTATAATGTTGATGAATTATGGCATGATTGTTCAATATTTTACATGCATATTGATGTGTGTAGATGGTAGAAATTGAGGTTTTAATGCTTAAACTGAAAGTTTGAAATACTTTGATTTTAAAGTAAAGTTTTGATGGTTTTCAAAGAATTGAGGTTTTGATAAGTTCAAGGGCCAATTTATTTTCTAGACAAAACATGAGATTTGTCTAAAACATTGAGATAAACGATTTTAGTGAACAAAATTATGTAAAATTTCAATTGGATCATATTGAAAAGTTTGAATGTTCACCTCAACAGATTTGAAAAGTGGCCAAAACACCCATAAAAATGTTAGAATTTGGGAAAAGTTAAAATACAAAGTTGTAGATCTCACTGAAATTATTAAAGTCTTACATAGTTTATGAAAATTCCACACAGATTTTAAGTTATAAGTTTTACAAATTCTAATCATGAAATTTTCAAACGGTTAAATAAAAAAAAATTTTGAAATTGTTTGAGTTTGATCAAGGAGCTTTGGTAAGTTTTAATCATTGTGAAAAACTAGAAGTTTTGGTATAAAAAGGTGATTTTTGGTTTCAAGGCAAAAATGTGAAAATTTTGTGTCTCAAGTCAAAATCGTAAAACCATAGGGAATAGAAATTTTCACTATGAAAAGATGGCTTTCAATATAGTCATGAGCAGTAAGTAATTTTATGTTTGAAAGTCCACAAGAATTGGGGAATTTTCTAAGAAAAACACGCCAAGGACAAAATCATCAAGATTTTTGTATCACGGTTAAAAACCATAAAGTTTTGCTACAATAGATTTTTTGCAAAAATAAAACTAATGTGTTATTTTTTGTAATGTTGCAAGTAGTAACGAAATGTAAGCTTTGATTTAAACGGGTTTAGAATGTTTTCTAAGACCCATCAAAGGCAAAACCACCTTTTTTTTTTTTTTTGTGAAAAGGACTTAAACGGACCCCAAAACGTTCGATTTAGGAAAACTATCCTTAGCAGAAATTTTTTTGTAATCTGTAGTATCGGGATGGTAAAGTTAAACAAGAAATTTAACCATATAATGCTTGAATTACAAGACTTACAAAAAAACATTAAGGGTAGAATCATCATTTTTTATAAAACAGCTAAAATGGACCCCGAGCCTCGGAATTAGCAAAACTCTTTTAGAGGGAAAATATTCCATATCACATTATGTAACAAAACTGACAAGTAAGCCATGAAATTTGACTAAGAAACATTCAAATTAAGTGATGTAGAAATAAACCGATAGTAATAAGACAAAAGAATTAAGAATATATATATATATTTAATATTTAAGTAGTGTTATCGATCAGGTAGGTCGATAACAAGAAAAGTTAACAAATAGTTGGGTGTTGTTTGAGCTGGAGACAAAGCCGACTAATAAAAGAAAAATGATAAACTGTGAATACTAGTACAATGCTCAAGTAAGTCTCATATCTCACTTATGACATGAAAAAAAAAATGATTTTCAAATGCTTTGAATACGTTTGAAATATGTTTGCATTTATTATGCGCAACGTTGTAAAGTTCAGATCATGATTTGCAGTGTGTTTACAATTGTTTTGTTTAATGTTTTAGATACTAAGATATGTCATACAATATGCTCACTAAGATTACAAGATTGGTAATCTAAACCCACAAGTTAATACAAGAGAGTGTCGTACCATTCTCCTGACCTAAAGGAAGATTCATGTTAAGTTATGTTACAACCTTAATGTTTGATGATCAAGCGTATTTGGTACGAAAACTTGGACTCATAGTTCATGTAAGTTAAGGATGTTGATAAGAAGTTCATGAATGAGCATAAATAGAATCATGTATTATGAAAAGAAATATATTTACAAGTAATATTTATTAAAAAATATTTTATAAGGAACATTTTTATGAAGACCGTTTTGTGGAAAATGTTTTATGAGAAATGTTTCAAGAAAGATGTTTTACAAAACATGTTTTAAAAGCAAGATTTTGTTAAGAATTTTTTCATGCTTAATGAGATATATTTTAACTTACTGAGTGAATGCTCATTACAAACTCCTTCATGTTGTACATAGTTAGTCAGAAGTCTAATATGACTAGTTGATAAGTTGTTTGTAGTAAGTATAATATGGTCAGCTATAGACCACTACTGTAAGTTTCTGCTATATTTTGAAACAAAATCTCCCTTTGTTTTGAAAGATGTTTTCAAAGAGTTTTAAGAACATAAATGTTTGCTTAACGAATTTTAAAAAATGTTTTGAATGACTATAAAATTATGTTTGATACTTATGTTTCAGTTTATAATGCAACAAAAATTATAAGTTTTAAGTATGTAAAAAAAAATTATTCAGTATTTTTTATATTGGTAAGCAAGTCAAGTTCAAAAAATCAATTTAATGCAAGTTAAGTAACGGTTCAAAAAATCGGGTTTTACATCGCTGCTCTACCAAACTGTTGAACAGAACAAATTTGGTACTTATTTCTGAGACCAAAAATCCTTGGAAGGTAACCGATTATTGTCCCATAAGCCTATGTAATGTCATTTTTAAAACTATTTTCAAGACAATAGCAATCGGATCAAGGGTTGCCTCTCATCTATTATCTCAGAATGTCAGGGCGCCTTTGTACCGCTAGGCTCATTTCGGACAATGTGATTTACTTCGTTCGAGCTCCACACTCTATTAGGAAAATAATCAATGGAAGAAAGATTATCCCTAACAGTGAGCTTCAACTGGGCACTTGGCGGTGGGTCTCGCAGGGTGGTGTAGAAACGACAAAGATTTCGACGAGCGACGCACAGTCATCTTCTTCGACCTTTCTCTCTCCTTCTACATTTTTACCGCCATCGACCTCAACTGTTGTTTTACAGCCTCCTTTGAGTGTAGTAGATCTAGTCGCTTCTCTCTCCCTGAGGGAGGATGGCCACGAAAAATTGCTCTGAGAATTGTTTTTTGTTTTTGTTCTTTTTTTGGACTAGTTTTTGTTCCTTTTTTTTTTTTTCAAGTTGAGTTGATTGATTCTTCATTCTTGTAAATATTTATTTTTTTTCCAATTTATGTGTTGATTGGATAGTCTGTTTTCTTGGGCAGAGAAATCTAATCTTGTAGACACCAAAAAAATAATGACGTGGCGGTTTTTTAATCTATTGTGTGTTTATTTTTTATCTATCTTGTAAACCTAGAAAATCTCTTCTTATTTGGTTATTATCTTTGGGTCTAGGAGAGTTATTAGCATTTGTTAGCCTCTTCCTCATCTTATCTGATTATTATCTTTCCCAACCCGCCACCCCCCCCACCCCCCAGAATCCCCTGTTGCAAATTTGGGTCTAGGAGAGTTATTAGCATTTGTTAGCCTTTTCTTCATTTTGTCTACAATGACGAAACCTGTTTATGAGACCTTTGAGAGTTGAAGATATGGATAGTAGATTTGTGATTTTTAATGTACTTTTTTCCAATTTTTGTTTATTTTGTGTTCATCGATTCGAATTGATCATGTCTGCTAAGCCTAATACAGTTCAAGTATATATATATATATATATATATATATATATATATTTTTTGTCATTTTCAAATGATATAATAAAGTATAGGCAGCCTACGTTAAAGCCTCTAGGTCCTCATGAGATTGAACATGGGCTCTTTGATTATTCTCTGCCGGTGGGAAATAAAAACATTACCCGTCAAAAATCTCCCCATAGAAAAATGAAATAAAATGAAAGAAAAGCCCTGTCCCGTCCATTCTTAGCCGAAAATATATCCTTCTGCTGTATTCAATTATTTTTCTATGAAGTACTCAATATTTTAGCTATTTGACCAAATAGATCTTCATCCAACAAAACCGCTCTTTATTATCATTATCTGATCTGAATTTGATGATGAATTACTCTATAAAGAAATAAAGATCCTCGTGATAATGAAATGACAAGTTTCAACAAGGTCCAACCAAACATTTTGTTAGACATGTGCTTTCTAGAAAGCTCAATTGCAAAGAATTATTGAAGCATTGACTTATTCTAGATCATTTATATATAAAAAAAAACAGACAAATATAATAAACGGTTGTTGATGCTTACTTGAGTCCGGCTTCGAATCAACATCATATGCTACTGTGCACAGTGTTTAGCTCTTCCCTGTTTGTCTCTACCCGATTGGATAGACCTGCAACAAGAGGAGGGACGCTTCGAAGGCAAGAAAAGGTCAGTCAACAGAGAAGGGCTCTCCGATACTCAAGGTAGGGGATGCTCGATAGAGGTTGGGAACTTGGTAGGTGGGAAGGAGTGCATGTGTCCCTAAATGCAATAAATGCATCATATTTATAGGCTACAACTTGGACCGAGTGTTAAGTAGGTTGCCCACGTCCCGAGTGTCACATCAAGGCATGTCAGGTGGTAGAAGACAAGTGTCATGTCCGTCCACCGGTGGATTTGTAACACCCCGAAGTTGATTAAATGGTATTAGAGTGTAAAATGGTGAATTAGTGTGCCATGATGAGTGTTTTGAGATTCTTAGATTATTTTGTGAAAATTAAGATAGCAACCTGTTAAGGTGCGGCCTGGGGGACCTTGAGAAGCACCTCGGACAAAAGACCTAGGCTCATCGGGAGCAGTTGTAAGCTCCTCAAAGCCTTGTCGAGCTGTTTGGCATCTGTTGGCCAATGATGGCGAGTAGCAGCCCACTTTCAAGTAAGGAGAATCTGACCTGAGCTGGTACACAATTTGAGATAGCAACCTATTAGGGTGTGGCCTGGGGGACCTTGAGAAGCACCTCGGACAAAATACCTAGGCTCATCGGGAGCAGTTGTAAGCTCGTCAAAGCCTTGCTGAGTTGTTTGGCCGACCACCCGAAGTAGGCTCCTCAATGGTGGCATCGAGCTCACCCTTAACAATAGCCCACCAATTCACCTGGTCGATGCTCAGTCGAGTAGACTATACCAAGTGGGTGAGGTCGACTCTGGATGGAAGATTAGGAGGCGTCCTGAGGTAGGGTAAGACGAAAGGTCATGCGATGAGGCTAATAGGGACACGTGTCATGATGCGAGCGGGTGCCCTGTTGACAGGCGAAATCATCGCACCTCTTCGTTTTTCGATCCTGGATTTTCTGTCTAAAGCAGCTATAAATAGGACCTTCCCCCTCCATCATTTCCACATGCAATTAAGGCCACATTTCGTGACTCTTGAGTTTTAGCTGTCGAGCTGTAGTTACCAACCCGAGAACTCTTTGTTCCCAAGCTTCCATAACTCGAACAGGTAATTTCTCGAGGAGCACGAAAAAGATGAGTGACCTGTCATATTCATAGAATGTTAATGTTTCTTGGTCGAAAAGTAGTTTTGAGACCAGGTCATCGCCATCCACAGTAGTCGATGTAGAAAGATTGTCCCTAGAGCAAGATGGGGCTAGCCGGCTAGCCAAAATATTAAGAGTTGACGCTCAGACCATCCCTGAGCAGGTGTTCCTCAATTTGCTAGATGGGGAGCACCCGATGAGACCGTGTAGGGACGAGGATTCCTATATTAGGGCGGCCACCCCAACAAGTCCTGAGTTATTGCCCAAGAGTGGGCCGAGCTGGCGGCTACAGCCGATGTTCCAAGCACCTCCGGTCGAGACTCCAAGGCCCCTGTCTCGATTATGGGCAAGGTAACTGTCGACATCTCTGACGAGGAGCAAGCAATTGAGGAGGCAAGGCCAGTCGAGAGCACTGTCGAGGAAGACAAGAGGGTTAGAGTTACTCGAGTATGAGGAGTGACTGCTTACCGAATCACCCTGTTGGGGCAGACGTCAGTAGTAGCCTACATGAACGCTATGATAGAATCTCAGCTTCAGGACTTGCGTGTCGAGTTCAACATCCCAAACGACGTCATCCTCATCGCGTCTGAGGAGAGTGACTCCCCTCTGACTCCACCGGAGGGGTGCATAACATTATACGAGGAGTTTTTTCAGGCTGGGCTGCGCCTACCGCTCCATCCATTCCTTTGCCAGGCACTCAACGACCTTAACGTGTGCCCGGCACAGCTTAACCTGAATAGTTACAGGTCACTGATTGGGACGTACATGTTATGGAGGTACTACCAGGCTTCAAAGATGCTATGGGATGCATTCAAACAAGTTTTCAAGATGGAAAAGCTTCCTCGGTAGTCCGGTTGGTATTATGTCACTGGTTTTAGGAAGGACTTCATTTTGGGCAACCCCGACTCAGACAAGCTCTGGAAATACGAGTGGTTTTAAGTCGGGGAAAATTATCTAGCCTAAGCCAATGAGGCCATCCCTGCTGATCAGCATGTCCTGATGACCTTCAAGTAGGGGCATGTATGGTCCAAGAGACCGTGGGCACCGAGCCACATAATCAAAGAGGTCGAAGACCTGTTTGAAAATCCAGAGGCGACGAGGCAACAGTTGTTTCTACTTGGGAAGGAGATCCTCTCCCTTTACGGCTAGTTCAGGGAACCTAGTAGAATCAATCCTCCTTCCAACACCCAACCTGCCTGGTCAGCCAGGCAGGTAACAGTCACAAGGCCGAGCGCTACTGACATCCCAAGGCCAAGCATTTCCAGATTCGGGTGGTCGGTGAGGGAGCCATCATCATCCAGCTTCGAGGACTCGTCGAGTGGCTCCTTTGAGATAGGGCCACCCATGGCATACGAGGACCTCGAGGAAGTGATTCGGCTTATGTACCCGCCTGGCCAGCTTTGGATCGGAGGTTAGTCCCGAGTTTTTTTTTGTTAGAGCTCGTCCTGACTTTGGACTGATCCTTTTGGTTTTGTAGATATGCCTTCCTGGCCAACCAACGTAGAGGAAAGGCGTGCCTTAATGGAGCACCTTTAGAAACAAAAAGGAAAGGCCGTGGTGATCGGAAGGAAACATAAGAGAACTCCAAGACCTGAGCCACCATCCCGATCTAAGCAGCCACCCCAACCCAAGCAACCATCCACTACAGTCCAAGTGCCCCCTATCGACGAGACTAGGGCTTCATCGAGTGAGACCCCACCTGCTGCTGTCACAACAACCATGGTGCCTTCTTTAGGAGACCCTCTGAGGAGGCACCCAAATTTTCGCTGCCACTTCCTCAATTACCTCGGGGAGGTGGTTCCTCAAGATGATTTCTTGCGGAACCTCCGAGAAGAGAATTTTGAGGGTCTTTCCAATGCTGCCTTCTGCTCCATCGCCAAGGTTAGTAATTATCTCACCCCAAGCTTCTCTTGACTTGTTTTTCCACATGCTGAAATCTATGTTTCCACATATATGTGCCTTCTTGGACATGGCCTATATGGCAGGGCTGAAAGAGATCAACTTGGAGGAGGAGAGGCACAAGAAGACCTTCCTCGACAAGAGGGAGGTCGAGAAGGAGCTCGATGCTAAGAACATCGAGCTAGAAAAAATCAAGAAGACTCTTTTCTAAGTCGAGGAAGAGTCCTGGAAGGTGAAGGAGGAGGCTGACCAAGCCAAGGTGGAGGCGGAGGAGGCAAAGAAAGCAACCGAGCAGGCAAGAGATGAGGCCAGCGAATCCCAAGATGAGGTTGCTTTGCTTAGGGACCAGCTGATTGCATCCAAGGCCTAGAACTAACGTTTTTGGGATGAGCTGCCTAGCCGACTCGCCAAGGCTGTGGAGGACTTCAAGGTGTCCCCAAAGTACGCTGATTACTATTACTTTAGCATGACAGACCTCCGTGACTACCTCTTCCGAAAGCATCCTGAGGCTGAGGGCTTTGACTGGTCCTTGATAGTTGAACTAGAGCAAGGCATAGCACAACAGTCCAAAGCGGAGGAGGTCATCGAAGTGGACGGTGAAGACGACAGGGACGACCAGGGCAGAGAAGGCAGAGACAACGACGCCGGGGAAGGGGCTGAGGCTTAGTTCTGTTTTTGTTTTTATCTTTGTTTATCTAGGCTCGGGAAGTGCCCGGTTACTTGTACCTGCCCACCACTCTTGTTAATGAAAATTTTATTTTTCGAGTTCATCACTTAGTCTCAATTTATTTCATTTTTGAGATTTTCCAAGTGCGATTGTTCTCGGATAGATATTTTCATATTTTCAGCAAGGGGTTCCTTGGGAGCAAAGTTTGACTCCTCAGCTCGTCGAGTTAAATTAGACCTCAGGGGTGTTGAATTGAGAGCTCTCCAAGTGAGGTGCTCCTCGGGAGAAGCATTCCTGAACCATAGGATTTCAAGCTCGTCTTTCATTTTATCTCCTATTGAGTTTAATGTCTCAATGACAAAACGTCTTATTTTTCCATGGGAAACTTCCTAAGAGGAGAGGTTACTGAGTTTATCCGAGCACGGAAAGTCCATATCTCTATTGGGTAGACACAACGGCGTGTGATACCCTATACCCTATCACCCTTTAGACTTGTTTAAGTTTATGGAACTTCACAAGTCTAATGTTGGTCGAGCATAATCATGCTAGGGCGACTCTGTATGGGTGGTCCATACGGCTACAGACTAACAGTTGGCATGATACCGATTAGCTGGATTGGTACCTGAGAAGCAACCTAAGGCCCTCTTATATGAGTGGTCACAGGTTCGAACCCAAAGGAGGCGCTCCCCCGTAGGAGGCAAATCCACGTGAAGGCTCTCTGAGTAGCCTCGCCTGCAATACTTTCGAGGGACCTGCCAGGCTTTGGCCTAGGAACCCAATCCCTCAATAGGAAACGATAGCTACTATCATGTCGGTGAGTTTTTGCACCTCTTTTATCGTCTGAGGTGAATGTATGTCCATAACTGCTCAAGCTTTGGTTGGGTTAACTTCAATTCCCCTTTGGTTGACAAGGAATTCAAGGAACTTACCTGAGTTGACCCCAAATGCACACTTAGCTGGGTTGAGTTTCATCCCATAATCCTGGAGAATGTCAAAGCTCTCTTGAAGATTTGCCATGTGATTCGCTGCTCAGAAAAACTTAACTAGCATGTCGTCCACGTAGACCTCCATTGTTTTACCGATCAGCCAGGCAAACATCTTATTCATAGGTGTTGGTAGGTTGCACCGGTGTTCTTAAGACCGAAGGGCATTACCACATAACAATAGAGCCCTTAGTTGGTGACAAAAGTCATTTTCGTCTGGTCTTCCTTGGCCATCTTTATCTGATTGTAGCTAGAATAAGCATCCATGAAGTTGGGCTGTTTGTGCCCGGCGGTCACATTGACGAGTTGGTCAATTCTAGGTAGTGAAAAGCAGTCATTTGGGGGGCCTTATTTAGGTAGGTATAATCTATACATATCCACCACTTTCCATTTGCCTTCTTTACCAGGACCACATTGGCTAACCACTCTGGAAACTTGACCTCTCTAATGAACCCTGCTTTTAAGAGTTTCTGGACCTCTTCATTAATAGCGGCATACCTTTCTAAGTTGAAGGCCCTTTTTTTCTGTATCACCAGTTTGTGATTAGGTCAGACGTTGAGTCGGTGACAAATCATGCTTGGGTCGATGTTAGGCATGTCTTCATGCGACCACGCAAACACATCCCTGTACTCCATCAGGAGCCGCTCAAGGTCGGCCTGGATCTCAGGTCTCAGCTACGATCAGGATGCGCTGAGTCTAGACTGAATGGCGCTAGGTCTTCAACTGGGGTAGTCCTCACTTCTTCTTCAAGCATTTAGGGGTCGAGGTCAGAGAGCATCTTGGACTCTGGGTCGGCTAAAACTTCAATTTCATTGACCTTATAGATGGCCAAAATGTCGAGTTGCCAAGCTGACGTTGCTCTGATGGCATTGGCATAACAAGCTCAAGAGTCCTTTTGTGACGACTGGATTACTCTGACCCCATTCTCTGTTAGGAACTTGATTGCCAAGTGGTAGGTGGAGACTACAGCCTTTAATGCGTTTAGTGTGGGATGGTCGATGATGATATTATACTGGGAGGGTTTGTTGATAACCACGAAGTTGCCAAAGTATGTAACCCGAGTAGCATCCTCCCGGAATGTAATTGGCAGGCCAACTTTGCCTACTGCTCGGACGCACTCGCCCGTGAAGCTATATAGCGGTGTTTGAACTGGGGTAAAGGTAGCATTGCTGATCTTTAACTTATCGTAGGCTTGCTAAAATAAGATATTGGTAGAGCTATAGTTGTTAATAACCAGAGCCGCACTATGTTGTTCATGATGTGCAATTCGCACACAAGAGCGTTGTTATATGGATGGATTAATTTGTCCACCTCTTCCTCGGTGAAGGTGATCGACATGTCTTCCTAGCAGCAAATTTTGTTCACATGCTCAGACATGTTGATGAGCTCACATCTTTCGGCCAGCCGAACTTCTCGGATGTAAGCCCGTCGTCCACTAGACGTGTCCTCAGTTACAGGTCCTCCGAAAATTGTATGCACAATGTTCGAGGGCTCCGGGACGTTCCCGCCATCATTTCGTGGGCAGTTCGGGGCGTCTCAGCCTGGTTGGTTGTTCTTCTCGGCTGTGGAACCACGAGTTAAGACTCACTCAACGAATTCCCTCAAGTTTTCGTTTCGGACCAGTCTTCCAATCTGGTCCTTCAGTTGAATGCATTCGCAGGTGTCCTACATCCTTGTGAAACTCACAGTATCTAGTTTGGTCCTGCTTGGCTTTGCTGCCCTTGAGCTTAGGTGGGGGTACTAGCAGGTTCCTCCCACTCACTTGGGTGAACACTTGGTTGATGCTTGCTATTAGGGGCATGTAGCTTTGGAACTTCCCAGTCGGCGCCTTTGGCTTCTCGGCTTCTTTTCCTTCTTCTGTTTCTTATTTGCTTGACACTAGTCTGTTCCGGTGCCTTCTTTTGCTTCTTCTCTTTCTTTGTGCCACTACTACCAGCTTCTTCTCTACGGCTCTTCATGTATTCAACTGCGTCATTATACCTCTACGCGTAGCTGAGTATCTGTGAAAATGTGCTCGGCTACTCAAACGCCAGTGACCAGGTGAGCTTCTTGTCTCGAATACCCCTTACAAAGGCATGCTTGAGGGTCTCGTCTTTGACGTGTTTGACCTCGAGGGCTGCTCGGGTGAACCTGTTTATGTAGTCCCTGACATTGCCCTCTCCTTGTTTAACAGCAAACAGGTAGGTGATCTCCTTCCTCCTCGTTTTGGTCATAGAAAATGTTACCGAAAAGGCGTCAGAGAGCTGTCGGAATGAAGTGATGGAAGCTAGTTCTAAACACCGGAACCATTGCCGAGTTGGTCTGGTTAGGGTCAGGAAAAACACTTTGCACATTGCTGTGTCACTAGCGTTTTGAAGGGGCATGTGTCCTCAGTGCAACTCTACATGCTTATCAGCGTCTGTAGTCCCGTCATAGGCTTTAATTTATAGGACCTTAAATTTTGGCGGCATGGGGGCACACATGACAGCATCTGTGAACAGCGGGTCTAAGGCTTCCATGTCATCCAGGTCGAATCAATTATTGCGAATCTCATCGATTTAATGTTGGAATTTCTAGAACTGGCGACTGTTAGTATCCTCGGGCAGTTCAACCTTATAGGGTACTCCGCCCTCCACGCGGTCACCCACCCCGGGCTGACGACCTTGCTGCGCATCCTTCTGGCACCCGAGTCGATCAAAAACTGATGCTCAAGAGCCCTACGGTGATGGAGCTCGTTCTTGTGGGCCAAGACGTCCTTCTCGGACAAGTCTGTTATTTGTCAAGATGCCATGAATGGACCTTCTTGATCGCTCAGAGTCTACTTCGCTGGGGTCGGCTGCTTCCCATCCTGCCCGATCTCCAACTTGGTCAGCCAGGGCTGGAGGTAGTAAGCTAGGAGCCACCTGACATTGAGCCTATTGCACAAGCTGTTGAGTGAGTATCCGCACTACATTGGTTAGTTCGCGAACAGGATCTTGGCCAACCGGATCATGCACTTGCTTGGCCTTCGCCGTGCTTCCCTGACTCCCAGATCGTGATCTTGTAGCCTGGGCACAACCTCTAGGTCTTACTAGATTGTTTCGGTTTCGGGCTTCTCTTGACCCTCCTATCGGGCACCCTCATCCCAAACGTTACCTCGAGTTATCATCTTGGTTCTCGGGTTTGCTGTGGCTGGCACCCTCATCCTAAGCTTGAGTGAAGGCGTAGGCACCCTCCTTCTAGCGCCAAAATGTTGATGCTTACCTGATTCCTGCTTGAAATCAATACCACGTGCGGCTGCGCACGGTGCCTAGCTCTTCCTTGTTCGTCTCTACCCGATTGGATAGACCTGCAACAAGAGGAGGGACATTTCGCAGCTAAGAAAAGGTTAGTCAACAGATAAAAGCTCTCCGATGCTCAAGGCAGGGATGTTCGGCAGAGGTCGGGAACTTGTTAGGTGGGAAGGAGCGCGTGTGTCCCCGAATGCAATAATGCATCCTATTGATAGGCTACCACTTGGACCGGATGTTAGGTGGATTTTGTCCACGACTTAAGTGTTACATCAAGGCGTGTCAGGTGGTAAAAGACAAGTGTCATGTCCCTCCACTGGTGGATTGCTTTTCATCCGACGATGAGTTGTTTGCCATCTGTTGGCCAATGATGACGAGTAGCAGCCCACTTTCAAGTAAGGAGAATCCAACTTGAGCTGTGACACAATCCGAGGTGGCAACCTGTTAAGGTGAGGCCCAGGGACCCTAAGAAGCACCTCGGACAAAAGACCTAGGCTTATTGGGAGCGGTTGTAAGTTCCTCGAAGCCTTGCTGAGCTGTTTGACCGACCACCCAGAGTATGCTTCTCGACGATGGTGCCGAACTCACCCTCAACAACGATGTTTATAAAAATTATGGTTTTAACTATACTATTTTATTCACAAATTATTATAACACTCGTACTATATATACTCTTTGTATATATATATATATATATATAGAATCACACGGTTTCAACTCCCCTACGGCACTACAATTGTTTTGTCAACTGAAAGTACTATCTTTTCACGCGTAGTAAAGACAGCAAAAAGTGATAAACTACAGATCTCCGCGATCCAATAGAATTATTCCAACTTTTTAATGTCGGTGATGCCATGAATCACACACAAATAGCTGAAATTAAACTCATGTCATGGTCCAGCACTCCATTTGGTCACTTTTTCTTTTTTTTATTAGTATCATCATCTTGGTCCGTACTTCGTCAGTCAATGTTTATCCTATGTGACAACAACAGGTAACGATTTTAAAATATATTTATTAATTAGAATTGTTTGTTTTCCAGCCTTTGATTAATCGGATCATAAAACAAATC
>CAMOHE010036862.1:0-25314 GCA_946598075.1 Artocarpus hirsutus
AAATAGATTCCTAATAATTCTACAAGTTTATCTTGGTTTAATTTATCCGAAATTAAATCAACTGATAAACAGACAAGAATTATCCGATCCCAATAATTCAACAAGTTTATCTTGACTTAATTTTGTCACAATATTAATTCAACCGATAAACAGACATGAATTATTTGATTCTTTCGAATTTCAACCAATATAATAAATCTGACATAAGTCACCAATTATTGAAAAAACATGCTGTATCATTACAAGATTTTGTGAGCTAGCAAATGGGACCAAATAGACCTATATAGTTCAAGCTCCCGATAATTATGAAACCTAATATCTCAGATATACATTTCATAATTATCGACTCCAATGCTACTCCACTAAAAGCTTGGAGCTACACTCTCAAAATATATAGAATTATGAAGCCCATATAGCTAAGTCTCCATGACATATCATAATGTATCGTATCTTTATAGGATTATCCATAATCAGCTTAAGGACAAGTTCTGTCTTACCTTCTTGATTATTTTTATCTTACGTTCCATTATCTCACCATCGAAAAACTTACCATCTAAAGACGTATACTATTCGGTTACACCTATGTATCCAAATGGTTGAGCACTCCAGTTTTTCAATTATAGGATAACGCATATAAGAGGATATCACTACTCCTAAAGAGGAGCTATAGATTCCATATATATGAATAACAGGTCTACACTATCAAGAGTCATGCCTCCAATGTATTGGCATGCATACCACTATTAAAATATGGGTGTCACCCTTTGGTATATCAAAAGACACAAGTCAAGACAACTGGCCTACTATTCATCTCAAGATTAAAATACAATACAAATGATTATTTAAAGTGAATCGATTTGTCAAGATAGAATTATTAATCCAAATCAATTCACTTTATGTCCTGATCCAACACATCATCATCTATGACAATGTGCCAATGTTTCTATTTGTGGATTCTACCTTCGATGGTCAAGACAAACCATCTTCCAATAGGGATATAGACAACATAACAATCTTTACATGAATAAAGCGCCCAACTTTATTCCCTTGATTGCGAATCTTATGATTTAGACCGTCACCTTAAGAATCGTGTCTTTTGTATAATCTGACCATCATATGCCCAATTCTTAAAGGTTTAGACCGACAGTCTCAGACTATTATTTGCTTGTTATACATTCAACAAATATGAACGTAAAGAGGACAAGATTTAGTATATATAAATAATAAATAAATTCTTTATTGATAAAAATATCTCCAAAAGCATATTACATTTTTACTACTTAGGGCATACATGTCTAACACTTAAGAGAGGAGGGTCCTAAATACGGGTTTAGGAAATACAACTTAGAGAACTATAGAGTTGGGAGACTTATGATTTTCTTTGTGGCCAATTCATAGAACTTGCTTGATGAGCCTTTTAATAATTGTTTGTGAGTAGGGATATTGTAATTGATTATTTCAGGTATTCTTCAATTGAGTCTTTGGGAGAGGAAAAATAAAAAATAGATGAGTGTTTTATGCTAATAAATCGGAGAGATTAATTTGCCAACAATCTAGGCAATTACCAATTAAAATGAAAACTTGGTGAAATTGTTCCTCTAGACTCGTTTTGTTATTGTTTATTTTCAATTTCTAGTTTCTAGTATTCATTTTCATTTTTTTTTTGCTTTATTTTAATTTCGGTCGTCTTAAAATTTTTAGAGTTAATAAAATTTTGATATTTAGTTAGAATTAAACACAACCCTCGTGGGTACAATATCTGTACTTTGGTACACTTTATTACTTGTATAACCCATGCACTTGAAAATTTCAATGAACAACATGTAACAATTGCCATTCTGGCATTATGTTTCAAAAAAAATAAAGGAAGATCATATGAAAGGAAATTGGAGGTAAATGGACCTTTTCTAAGTAAATAACTGAAGTTTTTGAAAATTAGGGAAATTGTTGTTTTGTACATCAATGTTTTACTTTGGTACATCAATGATCATGCTAATCATTACATGAATGATATATTAATGTACATTAATGCTAAACTGATATATAGTATGTCATCGAGTAACTTGGTAGTTGTTTATTTACTTAATAATTTATTGGTTTCTCATTGATAAATTAATAGTAGATTGATAATTAACCAAGTTATCAATTATAAATTATAGTTAATGAGTGATATACTAATGTTAATATAATGTAAATAATTGATGTATTGATATCTATCAATGATGTACTACTGTTGAAAGAATTGTTGTTTTTTTTGTTTTTCAAAAAATTTGGTCATTACTTTAATTTTTGAAAAGTTTATCAATTTATTTAAAAAGGATGACAAAATTAGGACATTCTCCTAATTTCCCTAAAATTTGTATTTGGACTTAATTGTAATGGATAAATTTTCCAATTATTATTTGGTTATAGGTTTATATTAATAGTACTGTTAATCTTCGAATTATGAACATAGTGATACTTTGGTTTCCAAACTTTTATTTTTTAAACTTTTGTCTTTTTAACAAGTAAAGTTGATAAAACATTTTTAAAATTGGGTTAATTTAACAAGGTTTACCCTCAGTCCTATTTAAATCTCTCACTTTCAAAAGTCTCACTTTGGTCCCTAATATATTGTTTTGTTTTAGTAGTTCCTCTGTTAGAGACCAAAGTAGGACTTTTAAAATGTTGAAGACTAAAATCTTCTTGAAGGTAAGTCTCAGGGATCACTTGTGGGATTAACCCTTTAAGATTTAACCAAAGCATATTTTTGTACTTAACTTTGTAACTATTTGCACTAAAACATGTAACAAGATGTAATTATTTATGTAATTACATGATAGTAATGTGATTGTTTAAGTTTAATTTTAAATAAGAAAAGAAAAGTTCATCAATTTTAGTGTCAATGAGTAATCTACCAAACTTAATAATTTAGGGGCTAAAGTATCATAGTGTTTATACTCTAGGACAAAGAGTAACAATAACACTTTGGGTTTATCTATAAACTGCAAATAAATTTAACCATTTAATTCAATTGCCAAAATTACTTGTTGACTAGCAAAATGTACAAGATTACAATGAATTTTGAACTTAAAAACACAATTTTGAGGAAATTCCAAATATCTCTTATAATTTTTTTTTGTAAATTCAAAACAAAATATGAAATATTAAATATTTTAATTAAAAATCTCTTCTTTTGTTTGACAAAATGCAACAATACAACTTATAAATTTTGTTTTTGAAACTACGAAAATTATATACAAGTTATTCTTAAAAGTTTCTAATATCGCTAAAAAAGTTTCTTTTTCATCAAAACTCGAGGGTTTCTTAGGTTCTTGGTAATCATCGTCCCCTTTCCCTTTAAATTTAGAGTTTGATACAGCCTTTGGGCTAGGCGTTGTGCCTTTGGACCTGAGAAGGGGGAGTGCTACAAAAGGATTGGAATGTGGAGATAATTCCAACTATTGGTGAGACTGGAAGTTGCTCAGGCAATGATGGACTATTGAGCTCTATAGGGAACGAGGTAGGGCATGCTACATTAGGGTACCATGGACGAAGATACAGAGATATATGGTTGGTGAAGCCATTTGGATTGTTGGTGGTCAAAGGGGTTGCATCCGTCAGACCAGGGGTTGTTGGAGGCTAGCTTTTAATGGGATTGGTTTGTAGCTTTAGATCGTTAGATTGAGGACATGATGGTGGCATCGGCGGTTGCTTGGATGCTGCATTGGTCGTCAACAAGAGATGGCGCGATGGTGGGGGCAGCAAAGGTTCTCATTTTGGCACGAGACGGCTCGATGGTGGGGGCAACAAGGGTTCTAATTTTTGCATGGTGTTATTTCCACTTTCTTGTTTGGATTTTATTTCTTTTTGTAGAATGAAAGCATCAAGACCTCCATTGCACTTGTTATACGCTTTGGTTGTGTGCATTGACACTTTGATTGTAATAACAAAGATGGTTTTTGATAGACTAGATACCCTAAGAATTAAATGATGTAATAGTTTTTAGAGATGTTTAATCATTAAAGAGTTTATTATTTTCATATATCAAATGCTGTCTTCTTTATGTTCATTTCTGTTGAATATATGATAAGCAAATAAAAGTCTGATGCTATCAATCTAAACCTTTAAGATTGTGTATATGATGGAGAGACTATATAGAAAACATGAATCTTAAAGCTGATAGTCTAAATGGTAAGGTCCGCAATCTAGGGAATAAAGTTGGGTGCTTTACTCATATTAAGATTGTTACGTTGTCTACATCCCTAACGGGAGATGACTTGTTTTGGTCATCGGAGTGGGACTCCATGAGTAAAAACATTGGTACATTGTCATAGGTGACGGTATATTAGATTAAGACAAAAGCTGAATTGATTTCATTAATAATTTCTTTTGTTTAAATCAATTCACTTCAGACAATTATATGTATTACATCTTAATCTTGAAATGAATTAATGAGCCCGTATTTTTGACTTGTGTCTTTCGATGTACCAAAGAGTGACATCCTAAATTAGATGAAGGTACATATGTCGGTACGTTGAAGACATAACTCTTGATTGATATAGACTCGTTATTCATAGATATGGAATCCATAGCTCTTTTGTCGAGTTAATGATATTCTCTTGTAGGCATTAGCTTGTAATTGAAAAATTAGAGCACTCAACCATTTGGATACATAGGTGTAACCAAATGGTATATTATTTATTGATAGTAAGTATACTAATGGTGAGATAATGGAACATAAGATAAGAATAATCAGGAAGATAAAATAAAATTTATTCTTAAGCCGATTATGAATATCCTATGGGAATATTACACATTATAATATGTCATGGATGATTATTTTATTAAAGCTTCATAATTTTATATAGCTTGAGAGTGCAGCTCTAAGCTTTTAGTGGAATAGCATTAGAGTTAATAATTATAAAATATATATATTTGGGATATATTATTTTATAATTATAAGAGCCTGATCTATACATATATCCATTAGGTCCTCTTAGCTAGCTTATAATAATTCCTATAAGAACACGACAGATTTTTCCTACATACTAGTGACTTATGTTAATTATTAGATTGGCTAAAATTTGATAGTTTGATTTAATAATTCATGTTAGCTTACTGGTTAAATTAATTTTGTAAATTAATTTAAGATAAACATGTTAAATTATTTGGATAATATTTTATTTGATATGAGATAATCTGAATATGACTGTTTTGATTAGATAACTTTTTCATTAGATTATTTGAATTAAAACTGAGGTTCTATCTAAAATTCTCATGTAAAATAAGATATTTTGAGATTTATAGATTATCGCTCGGTTAGTAGACAGGTGGCCGTGTCCAACAGGCCGATGCCATAAGTTTAGCAGGCCCGTGCACATGTTCGGCATGTCGATGGTGCGATAATCCAAATATGTGTTTTTCACAAGTTTTAGGTCAAAAGTTGATCCAAACTCAAATTTTCAAGCCTAATCGGATAAGGGCTAACCATAAATTCGACCACTATATAAAGAGAACTATTTGTTATTGCTCCATGGATCATTTGAAAAGTATAGAGAGAGTATTCTAGTAAGAGAAACTCTGAAACTCTTAAAGGACTATTGTTCAATATTAGGAATCTTAGCTCTTGGACTTCTCAAGTGGTTAGAAGGAGAGGTCATCAAAGAAAAAGCTATAGGAAGTACGACCACCCGCATTTCGATCATAGAAAGAGAATACTAAGGAAAACCAGCTAGTTGAGGGTTTTTTGGGGTGTTTTTCTCTAGTTGTAGTTTCTATAGTTTTCGGTCTACTGAAGAGGTAAGTAAAATCTTTTGTTAATTTATGTACTTAACATGTCAAATTTATTATTTGAAAAGACTTTGATTTAAAAAATCTTAAAATTCCATTGCGTTTACGTATTCCATAGACAAGAAAATACAATGACCCTTTCACTGTTTGTGCCACCCATTGCGTCTTTCAAAATTAATTATTTTATTTTATTTATTAAATAATCTATTATTTAATAAATATAAATTAATTCACAATTAATTTATTTTGAGTGATATTTAATTTAGAATTGCATAATTCTAAATTAATTATTTAAACCAATAATTTTATTTGTCCAAACAATGTTTACAAGGATGACGAGAGACTAATGGACCCGTGATTTCAAGCTCCAATAAAACCAATATAATAATTAATCTTTTTAATTAATATATCACTTTTATTAATTTTAATGTAACTCCACTAAATACTTGAAATTATAGATATTGAATTACTTATTTCTTAGAATCGTCCATTTGATACAGCCATTACATATAAGTCGATCATCTATAAATAATCATAATTAGAGCTACGGGAAATCTGTTGACTTCTCTAATTAGTTCTTTATTTTTGAGTACCATTGATTCTCTAATGAATAATAAATTCATATAATTAATCACGAATTGAGCACTCTTATTATTTAAGCTCTGAATTAATACTCAAGAGATTTATTTATCTGCTTCTCGTTGTAGAAGGAATGAATTCTATTTTGTAATATTCACATTCTCTACTACCTACTTCATTATGCCTCCATGATACAAAGAATAAGATTAGATTCTTAAATCCATACTGAGTAAATCAAAAGATATAAATCCATAAATAGGAGTCCATGGATAACTCAAGATTCGGATCATCTTATATATGACTATCAGTCGATGTAAGTAGAACTTTCTATATTTAATAGAAATTATTAGTTATTCATATCATATTATGTTCCGATCCTACATAATCTTATTATGTATAATACACTTATTTAATGACTCACTATATTAACAATTTAGATAAGTCTGTTCCATTCTTAATAGAAATAACCTGCACTAGTAATGTTCAATTAAAGATTCTATACTTTAATTGAATAATTGATTATAATAATTAATTATATGTTACTAACTATTCTAATTATCATCCTTAAATATTATCCTCTTATATATAACATTTATATACAATATTTAAGGTCACATAGATAATTATAAAATTTAATGATATTGATAGAGTATTCAAAATATATACATGCAAATACAATGAATAAATTCACTTTATTTATTTATAAATATATCTTTTACAAAGCATCATATGTTTAACGGGTATCTTTTCTAATAGCTTCCTCTATAGTTCTATTAATTTCTTGATAATTATCGGAATTGATAGTGGTCGAATTGTTACCTAATTGAACTCGCACCGAGCTATCTTCCTTAAGACTAGGTCCCAACCTCTTGGAGTGTCCAAAGTCAAAATATTAGGACTTGAAAAAGCCTCACACTCTGACTGAAGATAAACTGCGCTACTTTCTTTTGTCTTAAAACCGAAAGCTCAGTTCCTTGAACACTTACTGTATTGACTACTATGTGATTAAGTTATGTCTTCATGGATTTTTTCCCTAGGAGCTAAGTTTTTAATTTAAGGATCTATTAGCGTGTGATGTGAAGGGAGACTGTTTAGAAGAATTTGCTACCTTCGGTTCTTGCCCATCCGCTGAATTTGGTTCTCCATATTTTAAGCCAACTAAATAGAATTCAGTGGCTCCTTGTCTTTTTTAGTTTCAGGAGTAGCTATGGAATTAGTGGGATTTTTATCTATAGCACCCGAGAAAATTAGTGTTAATCAGGTGAGTTTAATTATATAAATTGAGCAAATTAGTGTATAATAAGGAAAAATAAATTAAAAAAACTTAACATAATGTGGTAGATTCCAATTTGGAGTCTGGCACGTTCCTAATAATCTTAGGAACCTTAAGACAATGTAGAAGATTCTAATTCGTAACTTGCCAAATGCTTAACAATAATATTTAAAAAATAAATTAATAATTTAGCAGATTTTAATTTGTAATTTGTGAAATTTCTAATAATCTTGAGATAAAATGGCACATTATAATTCATAGTCTTCCAGATGTATGCCTTTATGATAGCCCGACGGGTATATTTCGAAATCCGCCAGATGATTCTAATTACAATTACAATTTGTTATAACTTATGTCACTAACGCTACAGATTCAAACATAAAAGAGTTCCTTGTTGAGACAACATTTCTCATAGAAGAATGCAAACAAAGAGCAAAGGAATTATTATTATTATTATTATTTTAACAAAAACTCAGGATTTTATACAAGTCATCTTATGAAGAACAATCTTGAAAAATACAAACAATTTGTCAAAATAACAATCTACCACCATATTGTAACCACTACAACATAACACTTGTTCAATCTAAAAATCAACAACTCAAAACTAAACAAAAAGTTGTGAAGCATCAACAAATTATCAGGATTATCAAGTTTCTTCAAGATGATGAGGCCGATGCTTCCTAGCCCATTTTGGCCCTTGTTGTCATCACTCTTGTAGTTGAATTGAATCTTGCAAAGACCCTGGGTGTAGAGTTGGATGGCCATATTTCGGCGATAAAATCTCACGTCTTTCTTGTGCAAACAATAAAAAAACTCATCGTCAATTAAGCATTCAATATATTTCAATGACATATACATTCCGCAGTCTCCACGACGTAAAACGACAAAAATAAATTTGTTCTCTATTGAAGACGTTTGGTATGCAATAATCCTAGAGGGTTGGAATAGAAATCTACAAGATTCCCAAGTTAGTGCAAGAATTATAATTTTTAGATTCTCATAAAACTCGATCCTATTGAATTTACTTTACCCTATTTTAGGATAATCTGAATCTCACATAAAAAGATGATACTCATATTTCTAAAAATCTCAAGATCATAAGAATTTCACCTTCTCTTCCATGATGATGACGATGATGATCATAAATAAATAAATGATATAAAATACTATTAAATAGTTATAATATTATTGTAAATTAATACTATTATTTGATATTAATGTTAATATAAAATAATAATATATTATTAAGAATTATATTTTTATTATTACTTATATTCATATCAATATATTATACAATATTTTAATATTAGTATCATATTAAATAATAATGTTATTAATATTATTATAAATTTATTTTATTCTATACTATAAATATAGATATTATATTAATATAAAATAATAATAAGATAATAATGATAATAATAATATTAACAATATTAATAAAAATTTAATCATATTCTATTAATATGCACAGCAACATTAATATTAAATTATAGTAATATATTATATCATTCATACTTATATTGCTATTAATATTTAATATTAGTACTAAAATACTATATTCATATATTTAATAATATGCTAATATATTATTTAAATATATTAATATAAATAATAATTGAATAATAGTAATAATAATAATAATAGTATTAATAATGATGATGATAAAAATAATGGTAATATTAATATTAGTAATGTTATAACATCATTTGATTATTAAATAACAATAAAAATAGTGATATTGTTATTGTTATTAAATTTTTTTAAAGAGGTTTGTTTATGTTTTAAATTCTTTCTAATGATAACAACAACGATAATTATAATGATAATGATGATGATAATGTTATGAGTGTACTTATCTTTTTAAAAATACGAATATAAACATTGTATTGATATATAAATGATAATGGAAATATTTTTTGAAAGATAATACAACAATTTATTTTTATCGACTATATAAAATTCCCATATAAAATCATATGCAAAAATATATTATTCCTAAAAATCTAAAACAAGATTCATGCGTACAACTAAATGTGAATATATTGGTTTCCTAAGAATTATATTAACCACTATCACTTTTTCAGGAATATGATTTCTTCAGATTATTGCACACCAAATGCCCTCTTAGTGGGGAAAAAAAAAACCTACAAATCTGATTGCAAACTGTAGAAAAATACGATTAACAATAAAATCTTGGCATTCTAATTCCCTCAAAGAATTTAAAGAAAAATAAATTGCAGGCAATTAACTAACCCATTCTTATGTTGGGGGACAGTTCCGAAAAGGATCTCAAAACAATCACAAATATAAAACAGACCTGAAAGATGTTTAGGAGAATGTGAGTCCAAAAAATAACAGAATCCAGCAGATGCTGAGGAATAGTTGCCAAAGGAGTGTATATATCAACTCGCCGACGGAGTGTATTATAGTCAAAACTATAGTTTATTCTAGTATATTATTGTCTCTTGAACTATAAAAGTTTGAATTAATATTAATTGAAATTGAATTAAGTGGTTTGAATTGAGATTTTTAATTCAAACTGGTGTTTGAATTGGTTTTTAAATGGTAATTAGTTCAATTCGTGTTTGGATATACGTTGAAAACATTTCTTTGAACAGATAAGATTTTTTAAAATGTCTTTAAAAAATCACAATATATATTACAATTTTTAGACTTGTAATTCATCTCTACATTTTAAATGTGTAGGAAAAAGAATCCTCTTAATCAAAGGTGATAAGAAAAAGTTATAACATTTTTAAACTTAAATTAAAAGAGAGAGAAAAAGAAAAAAATAAATGACCTATTTTATGAGTTGTCAAACACCAGTTTTAGTCCAAACTGAGGATGAAAATTTGGACGGAATTATTAAAAATAACTTTTTTTACGAGTTGCCAAACACATGAATTGAAGGTCTAAAATAGTGTTTGCCAAAACCACCGAAAAATAAAAAAGATCTAAGAATCCTCTTAATTGGAGTTGAAATAAAAAAAAGTTATATATATTGAACTTACAAAAATTCAAAAATATCAGTTAGAGGTCACAGTGAAAAGCCGAATCTCTTAGGAAGTTGAGCTCCGTGGATTTTCTCAAAAATTTTTAAATTTTTTTTTGGCCTTTTGGCAGTTTCTAAGCTGAGAATCAAAAATAAAATATCTAAGTATCTATATTTTAACAGCCAAATCTAAAAAAAAAAAATAGTTTTAAACAAATTTAAAGATTTTAAAAGGTGCACCACACTGATGGTGGATATTCCCGTTAAAAAAGTTCCCCTGTAGTTTTGCCTTTTTATTGTTGACTTATAAGACAAACAAAATTCATGGTGATCATTAGCGCTGACGCTATAAGCAAATTTTCATCAGAAAGTTAAATGCAGAATAATTATCTATGTGGGAAATAAGAGTGCTAATTGCAAACTTGTATTATACTCAGTTATAATAATTTGTGTGCAACTTTTAAGAACCAAAGAAAATTTGTCCGTATGTATCCTTATAATAATTTAATATGCAAACAAACTGTGAAGCATTGGTGCCTATATAATGACAAAACAAACAGCCCATTAGTAAATACACAATATAATCATAAGTAGTATAAAGCTACCAAACGAAGAAAAGGTAACGTCTTCTACTCTGTCTCTCTCTCTCTCTCTTTCTTCCCGTCTTTCTCGTCTCTCTCTCTCTCTCCATTTCATTTCCCACGATTTGTCAGATGGTTGTCATTTACTCACTCAGTCTCCTTCACTTTTGTGACGTTGCCTTTTCAAAAGCTAAGCAAAATCTGTACTAACATGACTCCTGCATGGAAGATCCATCGAGCTGATCAGAACAATAAAGAGCTGCAAATTGCTGGTCGGATGGAGCATTTCCAAAGATGGTAACTGAAAACTCAACAACTTCAAAAGGTTCATAAATACTATTGTATTTCTTATACACAACAACTTGTTATGAAAATGTGAGATGCATACATGTACAGTCACTCTCTATATCCTTGTCTAGGGTACTGGCTTTTGCTTCACACAGATTATGGACGTATCTGGATCATAAATATTTTTAGATTAATTACAAAAAATTCCGGCTTTTTTCACTTTTGACAGTTGTAACAGGTGTTTTTGGAATTTCAAAACATAACATGCGTTTTTTTTTTATCTATGAAATATTGAAAAAAAACTTTTTTCATTAAAATTTTTAATAAAAATTGTTACATAATTAAGATTTGATACATTATATAATAGTATTTTAGTACTTCTATTATGCATAAAGCTAGTTTGAATTTAAAAAATTATAATTTTGAAATTTTAATTGTTGAAAAGAGCTAAACCTTTATTTTTTAAATATATTATTTCACTTTTATGTAATTAGTATAATGGTTTACTAAAGTATTCAACCCTCCTCATTATTTATATGATATTGTGTCATTTAAATTAAAAATCATGATTTAAGAAGTTTTTTCATTAATATTTCACAAATCATGAGAAAGAAATGTTATATTCTATAGTTGGGGAAGCACAGTATAATAAGGACTATAGTTGATATAATTTTTTAATTAATCCTAATATTTTGGATAAGAGATATATGGAAGCAAAATTCTAAATCTAAATTCCTTACTTCCTTTTGTTTTTCCTTGTAAATTGTTGTGCATTTGAGCAAGTAAGAGAATGGTTCAAATTACCATGTTTGATTAATAATATTGTAACATGTGTGAGTTTTATATTGTTTGTGATTCAAATTTAGTGGTCTAAATTACTTTCTCAAACATCCTAGATATCTTACGACAATGCCATGGCATGGGTATTGATCCCTTAAAAGTCATGTCCATTTCCTCATTCATTCAGCTTCAAACTTTCATTCTCTCTATCTATCTGTGTGTTTGGTGATACAATTAAAACTAAAAGTTACAACAATTTTATTGTAACATGTAAGAGCTTTACACAGTAGCCTAATTTTGATTTTGGAAAGATTTCAAATTAGTACCTTGTGTTACATTGAAATATACGTTTGATACTCTATGTTTTAGAATAATTAATATTGGTACCTTAACCTTTGAGAAAATCTTTATTTAATATCTCAGAGGCTTCTTTGGGATACTAGAAGACAAAATTACTCTTTTGTATAGTTGACTAACAAAACCTAAAAATTGAAAAAAAACTCAAAAATTTCAATATATTTTTAGACCTCCATCGCCCAACCTCTCAATTCCTAGCCCATCGTCGGCCCACCATCCCCCGTACTGCCCCACCGCCCCCCCCCCCTTGCCCTACCCCCAACCCAGCCCCTCTCCATCGCAATGCCCCAACCTTTTCGCCCCACCACGTAACACCCACCATCCCCACTAGCCCTAGAATCCTGATAAACCAATCTCTCCATATTTTTGCCTATCCCTAATCCAACTTCCAGTCTGGCAGCCCTCGTCTCAAATCAAGCCCTAGTCTCTGTCCCCTCAATCGCAATTTTCCTCTCAAGCTTTCGCTCATCCTTTCCCTCTCAACCATAGAGAACTGCATTTTAGGTTCTTTATTACTGTCGTCTTTGATGGTAAATTAAGTCTCCTCGTTGGAGATTTGGCTAAGGAGGCCCGCACAAAGACCCAGCCCATGGGGAAGAACCACGAGTAGGCTTTGGGCATAAGCCATTTTCTTCTCCTTCTTCTTCCTCTTATCCACAGAAGATGGTAAGCTTCTTCCACAAGCTTACTAAATCCACTCCATTATCCTTCTCCAATGCCTTTGGAAGCCAATACAAGTCTAGCCATGGAATCCCCTTCATAATCCTTGTAGCAATTTCTGAAACTGGCAATTTCATCTTGGGTTTACCCTTCTTTGCTCTTTTTCAAATGTAGTGTAATTCATAGCTAAATCCATGTTTCGATTAAGGTATTGTTGGTTGATCGATCGGTCAATATAGATTTTTCTAGAAACATCAAGAAAGTGATCTGTGGAAATGATTGAATTGCTATTCATTTCCCTAGCAAAAATGGGTTTTGACGTTTTTTTTTTTCAGATCAATATTTTTTTTGGAAGAAGAAGAAGATGAAGAAGAGGATTGAAGAAGATGTAGACGAGGGTATCGAAGAAGTGGTCGGAAAGTTTGTTGTTATGGTTTTGTGGTGGTCTTGTTGGACCAACATTTAATTTATTTGGAATATAAAAAAATTGGGGATGGGGATGAGAAGGGTTTTGGGGATGGGGATGAGAAGGAGACAGTGGGATTTTTTTTAGAAACATTTTTTTTTTAAGTTTTTGGGATTTCTTAATTACTAAAAATTTTAGTCAACTATATAAAAGGTAATTTTGTCTTTTTGTGTCTCAAAAAAAGTCTGAGGTACCAAAAAATTTTTTTCAAAAGTTAAGATACTAATATTAAATATTTTTAAATATAAGATACTAAATGTATATTTTAATATAAACATAGGAACTAATTTAAAATTTTCACATTGATTTTCGATGTGCTGTAGCCGTTAGAACGCGTTATCAAACGCTCTTGGGGAAGTAGTGGGTCGCATTAATTAAGTTCTTCATTAAATCTTCAACTTCAAGTACGCTACGAAACAAAAACATAATAACTTCAGCGGTTAAGTTTTAATAGATACCCAAATAATAATAATAATAATAATAATAATACCCACATTATAATCTCTCAAACTTAGAGCAGCCGAGAGAGATAAAGAAAAAAAGATTTCATCTTATATTTTTATTTGAAAATTAGATGTTCGAATTAATCTTATATTTTTATTTGAATTTTTTCAGGGAATTTTTATTTGAAAATTAGATATTCTAATTAATCTCAAAAAAGTTCAAACTATAACTTACATACTTGGCAAGAGAGATTAATTAATATTAGCAATATCATGTGGGTACATTCTCACACCTTACTGCAATAATTTTCAGGTAAAATAAAAGATAGCGATTTGTTTTAATAATAAGAAGTTAAAAAAAATTAAGAATATATTCTGATAAAAAAACCCACAAAGTAAAAATTGAAATTATCTATAATATTTTCGTGCTTCATCTGGACTGCAGCTAGCCATTTATATATATATATATATACATATATATATATATATGTATATAGCTAGCTAGGCAGCAATTGCAGGCAAGAACTTAACATCTGCAGCGTCAAACAGTAAAATCTTTTGTTGCACACGTGAAAATGAACAGTTATCGATGGAAGTGACAGGAACTGGTCATTTCTTATGCATATACGTATATATAATTTTATATAGTTTCTGGATAATATACATAATTAAATACAGATTGATGTATACAGTAATCCCTTTGGCTGCATTTGAAATATGAAAACTTCATGACAAAAGCAAAAAACATAGATCCACTTAAAAAAAAAAAAAAAAGGCATCAAGAAACTCTGATATAATACGTAACAGTAAAAAATTTTCGAAACAATTTGCACTAATTATTGCACTTTGGAAAAAGATTTTTTTTTTCATTTTTATTTTTTTATTGACAATAGTAATTTCGGCTAAGATTAAAAAAACCAAGCTAGTAATGTGAACCTGAAACTAAAAGAGAAAACGTTAAAAAAAAAAAGAAAAAATATATCTTAGATTCAAGCAAACTAATACAAAAACTGGGAATACATACATGAATAAATCAGTGAATTACGCGCCAAGTACAGAGAAGTTAAATCTACGGAAATTTTATCAAATAAGTACAAGCAACAAAGACTGAGAATTTATCCCTGCAACTCCAGCAACAAGAACAAATTAAAAAAAAAAAAAAGAATTAACAAACTGGAAAGCAAAATAATGTAAGACGGAAAAGACAAACAAATAATTAAACTTACCGGTAGGTCGAGATCATAAAATAAGGAATGAGCTTTTTGATATCTGAATAACAAGGACAAGCCTGAAGTAGTGCACGAATATTTTCATGAACAAAGAAGAAAAAGGAAGCCAGCAGAGAAAATATTAATGGCTGGAAAATAAAGCCTGGTCCGAGGATCAATTAGGGTTCTAAAACACAAACAATTCGCTCGAGCGATCGAAATTCATTTTGACCTCCATGACCTAGAGCCAGACAACATTCCTCTCAGCCAAAACTTTTGTGACTTTCACTCCCCATGGGCACAAAAGTTTTCAAAGATATATATATATATATATATATATATATATATGAGGGGAGTTTCTTAAGATATAATAGTGAAGAAGAGAGAGGTTTAAAAGTGGATATGAATTGTATGCAATTGGTTTGAAGGGAATGAAGCCTGGTCCGAAGCCTTAAGAGTTGATTTCTTTCTTCTTTTTTTTTTTTTTTTGGCTTAAAAATTTAAGGAATTTATTTCGCTCAGGGAAAGCTTCGAGCCAGCCAACATTCCCCTCAACATCACCATAGTTTTTCCCCCACTCCGAAAACCCTAGGAGACCCACAAAGCTACAGCTAGTGTTTTTTTATTTATAGGGAGAGAGAAAAAAAAAAGAGAAAAAGATTTTTTTTTTCTTTCTTTTTTAAGTGGAGAATACATGAATGTCAATGACGCCCCTTTTTTTAACTTCAATATTCGATTATTATTCCCTTTTTCTACAAAATTATTATTCCCTTTTTTACACGTGTACAATTTAGTTATTGCGCCGTTTAATATGATGCAAAAAGGTACTTAATTAAACTACAACAAATAATAAAATGAAACCCAAAAGCATACTTCTGGGGAAAAAATTCCTTTTTTTGAAGGGAAAAAATCATTTTAATAATAAATAGTTCTGAATTCTTAGATTTTTTAGTAGAAGAAAATACCAAAAAAAAAAAAAATTAAGCATTCAGGAAGTATTCCTTTTTTTGAAGGGAAAAAATCATTTTAATAATAAATTTTTTTTTTAGGATACTTGTTATTCGACTTAAATTATTTAATCTCATTTTCATTTCATTAGATTTAACACTAATCACATGATCCCAGTTGAGTATCCCTAACAATTAGAACAAAACAAAGAGTACCCTTCAAAATAAAAACTCCTGGTAATGAACAATATCAACTAAAAAAGAACACACACATATATGTATGTATATATATATATATATATAATTTTAACCAATCCCTTCATAACGCCTCTCTTGTAGCATATGTGTTGTTTGTTTTTACTAGAATCGAAAACATTTTAGTTTGAACCAGTCTTATTATATTTTTTTTAAAATAATTTAAATTATTACAGCATTTTTAGTCTAAATTTATAGTTTAAACTATCAATTCAAACATTATTATAGTTAATTTATTTAATACAATTTCCATGTGTGTGTTTTTTTTTTAGAAACAATGTGTGTGTGCTGTAATTCTCTTTCCCAAAACTTTTCCCTTTTTCCTTTTTCCTCCCCTTATTTTCTTCCACAATATCCCCATAAAATACGTTCAGTTTCTCTCTCTTTCTAAAACAAAATCTTAGAGGCAAATGGGGGGAGAGAGGTAGTCAACTTGCTTTGAGGGTTTGGCTCTGCCCTCTTTTGCAATCCAAAGCACAAACCTGAAAATTCTCCACCGACCCGTCCTCAGCTTTTGTCTCCTCTCTCCCTCTCCTTCTTCCTTTCTCTCTCCCTCTAAATCAATTAGAATGCAATGCCCATTAAGGGCATGTGGTTGGATTTTCCCATTCCCAAAACACAAAAAAAGCTTCAACTTGATGTTCTAATATAAGCCCACATATTACCTTCTTCAGCTATTATCAGGTTGAAACGATATATGTGTTTACGTGGATGTTGAATTGTGATGTTGTTGTCCTCCTGGATAACACTAAGGGAAATTACCTGCTGCTGCCCGTTTGTCTTACAGACCTGTCACCTGCTACAGCCAGTTGTCGTATAGCGCATCAGCGACGCACAGAACAAGACAAAATGAGTATTTAAACCGAGGGGCTACAAAACAGGGCAGCTCTACACTTTTAACGCAATGTTTTAATCATTACCTCATTATTTTTTGCCTTTTCTATTCCCTACTTTCAAGCTGCCTTGTACCATCCGCACGTTCAGAGTGACTTTCCAGAAAAATAATGGACAATAATTTTATTTATTTTATTTTATCGTTTGTTTGTTCATGTTATAGTGATGGTAGGCAATGCCAAATGATTTCGAGAGTATGCTAAGAGAATTACTTTTAATTCCGTCAAAAACCAACGAGAGAGAGAGAGAGAGAGAGAGTTACCTTTTTAGACTTTTACTATTGATTTTAAGGCTTTTCAAACCTACACTCTCAGTATTTTATCGAAATAATACGGACATCTTCTTGACAAAAAAAAAGGTCCGTATCGTGTGTACCTGATTTTGTTAGTTTTAGAGACAAAATGACCAAAATGCCTCATTTAATATCAGCTTTGGATTCAAAACCAGCAAATCTCATCCCTTAATTCCTTACCAAAAAAAAAGAGATCAGATTCCTAACCCTCCCCCAAAACCATCACCTCTTCACCCTGTTGTTCCATCTCGCTAGCCACTTATGCCCCCCATCGGCTTCCTCCCAACCCACATGAATTCTCATTGGCCTTCCCCAACTCGCCCCTCCATATCGGCCCCAAGAATGTGCCTCCTTACGTCAAGTCGTCGTAGTATATGAACACTTTATATACATAACAAAAGATATTGGCTAGTATTGGATACTTACAACAGCACCATTACCTTAGTTTTGGATACTTCTTTTTCTTAAAAAACTTAGGAGCAAGGGGACTCAAGCTCTTTACTTTTTGGTGGAGTCAGGTATGGATTTAAAGTTAAACTATGTGTAACGCCCCTATGTGGCGTTCAACAGTTTTAATAAATAAAATAATGATAAAAAATCAAAAATAAAATATCAAAAGAAATTTGTCTAGGACTTAAATAAAAACTCTCAAATCAAAATAAAAATATAAAGAACAAATAAACCACAATTTAATGTAGCACCTTAAATTTTATAATACAAAATTGTCATCATAATCATTTCAACCCTCAACACAATTGTAACACAGTCTCAGAAAGTAGGACACTATGCTTACATTATCATGATGGACATTCTTAACAAATGAAGCAAATCCAACATTATACAACTACATAGCTTCCTCAAGTATATTCTTGTAGCCACCTTACACTTGGTGAATCCTAAAAAGATATAAATATAGGGGAATAAGCGACAAAATGCTCAGTAGGAAAAATCATTACTCACATTTAGGTTTTACCATTGTCATATTAAAACTTAGATGGTTGGTTAGTTCCCAATATTATTCATCAATATTATCATGTTTAATTTTGGTGGACATCGTATGATCATTCTTACCAAGTTCCATACATATATATACATATATATATATATATACATATTAATTTAGGATTCAATTATGCTCATCTATATCTACTGTATAATAGAATATCATATCACTTGACTCAAAGAAATCCGAATGGGCGTGCTTGACCACCCTACAATTATTTCAAGAGTGTTCCAATGAGGGGACATCAAGCCTTGGATCCTCACCAAGTCGATTCCTATACAGTGCATCTAGGACTTTTGACCCAAGGGAGCGACATCACCTCCTCCTATTTTACCTCTTAGGGTATTTGTGCCCAAGGACAAAACTGCTGCCCTCTTTACGTCTTATCATTCCTTTATAATTCATCATCATATATATAGAGTTAATTTTTTTAACCATGCTTCTCAGCTTACACAACATATTTCAAAATCAATATATTCCTCACTGTACAATTACAAGATGAGTTTCACTTCATTGTGTTATGATTATAATCATATACGTTCAAAATATCATAAACATATCTTGTAAAGTAAAACAATCAAATTTTAATTTATCAAAACCTCACAAAAGATGAGTAATAGAATCCCTGCCTCTTGGCGAATACCATGCTGATAACTTCCAATTCACAATACCAAGCTCACCACGTAAGCTCCAAGTACTTCCTTATCCTACGATGTATGAAATAACTATACTTTAACTAAATTCCTAATCCATAGTCATATCGATTTACCGTCTATTGTTATTAGCGTGCTACAATCATTAATACAAAATCCTTGGAACATTTCTTAACATAGAACTTGATGCTCTCTTTTGTGGAAAGTCATTCAAATGCTTCGGTGGTCAGACTTTTCATATTTTATTGTTCATGCTCCGACACCAATTCCTATTGCTCTAGCAGCCCCCACACCAGAAGCTACTACAGCTCCAGCTTCTACATCAAAAGAAAAAGATGCTCCAGCTCCTCTTGCTGTTTGAGTAAGAGTTTACAGTCATGTGGTATCTTTGACTCTTTCAGGTGCTGCTTATGCAGGGACAAAAGTGGTCCGTGAGGAAAATGCTTTGAAAGGTAATAGACGATCAGGATGGCTGACGGGAAGCAAACTAGGGATCCTTGAAAGACATTTGGAAACTAATGCTTACACTTTTGCTTTTACTTCGTTCGACTTACTAACTCTAAGACCACTGACATTCACTTGAAGTTGAAGACACTGATTAAGCAGGTGTGTTTGGATTGCCTGATCGGCCTATCGATCAATTATTTCTGGCCTTCCTAATAAAACTGTTATTTTTGGACCCTTTGCTGGCCTGCCGATCTCAAAGTTTGGCCTACCGGTATTGTTCAGCCATCCGTTTACCAAATTGTTGAGTTTGGACTGCCGATGTTTGACTTGTCGAACTGCTGAGTTCGGACGACTAATGTTTGACCTGTTGAACTCCCAGTTTGGTCTGCCAAAACTGTCGGCTGTCAGCCTGCCAATTCTGCTTACTGTGGTCGACCGCACTATGCTATATGAGGTCAACCATGACCCTCCAAAATTGGGTTTTACCCAGTTCATTCCAAGGTGGATAGATTATGTTTTAAAACAATTTTTCTATTCCAAATCAGTGCATAAAACTCGTTTAAAATACTTTGAAAACATACTAAGATGCATATAAACAAAGTTCCTTGAACTTCCATATCCAATCACAATCAAAGGTTACAAATTCAAAGTTTATTTTAAACCAAAACCAAAACATGCTTATATCAAATGTTTTCATTTAACATCATGGAAATCTCTTCAGTGCATCAAACTAATCCATGATAAACTTTTGAAATATGTTTTCTATGTTGATATGAAATTATATTGACAATATAACCTCTGTTGTAGACATGTAAACTCATATTTTCTACACATACACTATAGGAACAACAAGATAGGTGTATTGCAATATCTCATGAAAACTCAATTATGTAGCAAATTAAATGAGTAAATCTAGAGTGAAGATTGTAGATAAAACCATATTCGTTTTCTAAAAATCTTACCTTAAAATCTCATTGAAAACTTTAAGCCATCAAATCAAGGGATTAAGCTCATGTTCAACTTTGGCAAGGAGACTTTCGAACAACATGGAGCTAGGTTTCTTAGACTTAGAGAACAGAAGAAAGAAGAAAGAAGAAGAAGAAGAAAGTGAGAGGGAAACGTTTCAAAGAGGAAGAGAAAGAGCTGAGTGTTTCACAGAGAAAAGAAAAGAAAGACATGTTTTTCTTTGTTGGAGGGCCCAATCGAAGAAAGAAAAGATTAGTTAATGGAAGACAAGCAGGTGAGAGTTAGGTGCATTATGTCTCCATCGAAGATTTTAGCTAATATATTGCCAAATGGCATTTTTGTAATTAATTAAAAGTTTCAAGGGCATTTCTGTAAATATACTAAATAGGTATAGGAAATTTTAGAAAATTTAAAAATAGGTAAAAAAAAATAGTATGAAATAGATTTTAGATGAGACAAACTTTAAATTGGCACATTTAATCACCATGATACCTGTTGGCGAAATGATGGGTGTAACAGCTCTACTCTCCTTAAAGAAATTTCATCTTCGAGATTTCAAATCTAACAATACTAGTAAAAATCACAATTCCGTTATGATTCCACTTTCGACTCTACATTGTCAATGTTGTTTGTCTTCAAATGTGGGTTACCGTATCTCCATTCATTTGCTTAGATATCAACCCTACTATAAATACTAAATTCCTCAATATGAGTATTTTTAGTAGGCTCCAAATCTACAATACCGTATTGGGGTTTAGGAATCTGATTAGAAAAGCACACATGCTGATCATACCATTTTTTGCCAGTCCTTCACTGTCCATAGACCGTGATTTACAATTTCACTAAGGAGATTGCCAAGGAATTTCTGTATACTTCATCTTTGGGTTTCTTTTTCCTTTCTGAGTAAGAAAAAGTTAAGGATAGTTGATTTCATATTCTAACTAATAAACTAAAACATAATCATAAAACATATATAACACAAGCGCTTCTATTCAAAATCATACATTAAACTCTTACATAGAGATATTAGAGGAAATCTTATAGTTGTAAACAAACTCGACGGATTCTTCATTAAATGGCTACCCTCATGACATAAACAATCAACCCAAATAAAGTACTCGTATTTCCTATGGAGCATTCCCATAATTAACTTTGGTACTCCCACAAAATATGTACAAAATACTACACATTACAAACATGATACGGATACGTTTTGAGAGTATAAGCCACTCCGTATATCCAGCTACCCATATCATGCATGCTTAAGGAATACAAAAACATTGATGAACAAAAGATCAGACCTTAAGTGAAATGCGTTTCAAGAGCATCAAGTACTCTATATCACGAGTCATCTCAACATTAGGGTCAATGAATCTAAATGCTTAAACAATAACATACCACAAGAAATACAGAGTGTGGATAAAATGGTTATTTGTGACACATGAAATACGAACATACATGCCATGGAGAAAACCAAAAGATTACAGATAGAGATTCAAATCAAATGGCTGCTCCCGACTTTCCTTCTCCCATTCAAGCTTGGATGTTGCATATCGGATTCTAGATGGATGATTTGTATCTTATCTAACAATTCCTCAACTGTTGAAGCAGTAACAAAGATTTGTCTTTATGATTTCACAATAAAGTTTTTTGCCATAGTGTAATTTAGAAATTTTAAAAGACCATCATAAAAACCATATATATTTAAAAGTCCCAAGGGTTTGTAGTGAGTACCTAATAAATTCCTGCTAGCAATTACGAATATTTCCTCAAGGGTACCTAGACCGCTAGGTAATGCAATAAAAGCATTATAATTATTGATTATGACTTTAAGACACCTAGGGACGCCTATGACTCCTTTTTCCTTACCTATAGTTTCCTTACAAAAAATCTGATTTTTTTTTTTTTTAAAGATTAGACTCAAACTATATAACTTTTGACAATTGAAAGTGGTTTGATAGAAAACACTATGACACAACTGTAGACCTTTTGACAAAGGTACACTAAATTTAGAAAATCAATATAAACGACGAACTACTATAGAACTTTTAAAATTTGAGACATAAATCTCGAAATGTCTGGAAAAGTTTCAAAATTTCAAACATGATACAGTAGTACATGTGAATTGTCTAAAAGGATAATATATTTTATCATATATATATATATATATATATTAAAGAAAATCATAAATTAAATAAGACACTAACATTTACTGTGTAAATCTAATAATCACAACTATTCTAGACACAAAAGCAAACATTCTAAAAAAAAAAAACACAGATTATTGAACACTAACTAAAACAATTTCAAACGAACAAAGACTAAACAACCTTCATAGAGCGATGACTTATTTCCCATCCAGTTTTTTTGTGATTGGGCAAACAGGATCTTGAAATACCATATTCCTGAGATGTTGTGTTTCTGTATGGAATTTAGGCCAAAGTTTAAATATAGCTCCTTGAACATATCCACTAGGTCTTGAAGAGGAGGATGGAGGTTATCCAAGTTCTAATTAGAAAGTCCATCCCTACAAACCTTATTTTATCTTCTCTATTTATAGACACAAAACTAGGTGAAGTACATTTACCGTTACAATTTTATCGTCCACATTTGTTACAAGTGATCACGATGGCACGAGTCCTTCTTCTGATTGCACTACGACAGGTACTCATATCTGGTAAACTGACATCTTTATCGAAGTCACTCAGACAGATCTTCCCCTTTATCATCATCTTCACATTAGTAGGGATGCCAAAACGCATAAGAATCCACAACTGAGTGATCCTAGTCTTGTATTTCTTTCTGAGAACCTTCTAAGAAAATGATAGAAAATACTTTCTCAAGTGTTGGTACTTTGCGTTCATGATAAGATGAAAGAAAAGTAGATAAAAAGAAAAATTGAGACAGTAAGTTGCAGTATCCTGGAAATCCTTCTTCTTTTAGAGTGAGAAAGGAGAGGATTTGCGATTTAGAGAGAGAATGAAAAGTTAGAGAGACAATGAGCTCGAAGAAATTAGCTCCTATGCGCAGTAGATGTATTTATAGACAATAATTAAACTACTGTAAATGACATGTGTATAGACCACATGCGAGAGACAGTGTGAATCGAATTGATTCAGGATTAAGACTAGGCCCAAATGTTCTAAACTAAAATGGGTCAGGTTGTTTCGAGCTTTAACACATTTGGAACGAGTTCAATAACAAGCATGAAATTGAAACCTAACTTGTACAAATCTTAAGCCTAATTCCAAGCCCACTTAAAAACAGAATTAAAAAAAACAAATGATAGAACCCAATTTGATAAAAAATTAGAAGACCTCTTGAATGTTATCCAAATTGTTCCATGACAACTAAATCTTCTGGTAACTCAAATAATTTATTTTAATCAAAATCTTGCTAAACAATACATACACTCCTTTCTTATCCTTAATACTCAGTATCTGTTAATATATATACCATTAACACTACCAAGAGTTTGAATGTGACTAACCTTGAAATCAATGCACTTTCTGTCTTCCAACATAGACAACATCAATGAGCAAAGATCATTGATGTTACTACTTAAAGACATCTACTATCTTCATAATCCCACTTATATGATCTTTAATTTCCTCATTTACCAAAATCTCAAGTAACCAAGAGATTTACATCTAAGCATTTAAATGTTAAACTTTCATCGTAAAGGTCCAAAATCATTATAGGTGCTTTAAATATTATGATTTACTTAAGGAAACTTCTATTAGTTACTTTCACATTATATGTACTTAAATACAATGTAAACAACATAAATATTCCAACCTTAAAATTCATACATTCTTTGCATTTACACAGTCTCCACAGACTAAAATACTAGTGTCTATCTCTCTCAAGGTTCAATACCATAGATTCCTAACTTAACTCATATTCTTCAAGTAAATAAACTTTCAAGAAAAGTTATCGACACTTAAGTACTCCAACGAGTCCACACATAGTTACTATATAGCACTACAACAAATTTGAGATTATACGACCTTTATTTAACGATCGTTTCTCAAAAACCGTTGTGATAAGGAAAAAAAACACGGCGAGTTACGCCTACGACGACAAAAACCGTCGTGGTAGTGGCGGGAGCTACCACGACGGTTTTTATAAAAACCGTCGTGAAAGGTGAAAGGCCTTCCACGACAGTTTTTGTAAAAACCGTCGTGGAAGGCCTTGCACGATGGTTTTTAGTAAAAACCGTCGTGAAATATTCTACATGTTTGAAATTTTTAGCTGTCGCCAAAATTTAAAATTTTTAGTAGTTGCCAAAATTTAATCTTTCACTAAGTTTAAATTTGGGTGGAAAACTAAAATTTTCAAACCTCGGGGCCTTTCACGACAGTTTTTACTAAAAACCGTCGTGAAAGGCCTACCACGATGGTTTTTACTAAAAACCGTCGTGGAAGGCCTACCACTACGGTTTTTAGTAAA
>CAMOHE010036892.1:0-43657 GCA_946598075.1 Artocarpus hirsutus
GATACGGCATGCTTTTACAATAATTGGTGACTTATGTCAATTTATTAGTTTGGTTGAAAATTTGGAAGAATCAAATAATTCATGTCTGTTTGTCGGTTGAATTAATTTTGTGAACAAAATTAATTCAAGATAAACTTGTTGAATTATTGGGGTCAGATAATTCTTGTCTGTTTATCAGTTGATTTAATTTTGGATAAATTAAATCAAGATAAACTTGTAGAATTATTGGGAATCTATTTATTTTCTTAGAGATTATCTAGATAAAGTTGTTTTAATTAGATAACTTCTCTATTGGGTTATTTGAATTAAAACTGAGGCTTTATCCTATAGAATCTCGGGTGGAAAATAAAAGATTCGCATGATTTTTATTTCTGCAGTTCGGCATGCCGAACTTAAAGTTTGGCCTGCCTATGAAAAAGTTCGGCTTGCCTATGCGCGAAATAAAAATCGCATGTTTTCACGCATTTTTACGCGTATCTTATCCGATATAGACCCGAATTTGGTTCTGTTTTGAATTTTTGAGACCTTATCTGATAAGGTATGACCCTAGACCCAACCTCTATAAATAGGGAGTGAGTCTAATGAGTTATTTAGATCAATAGAGAGATTAAGAGTGATACTCTACTGGTGAGAATCTGAAACTCCCTGAGAGCACTTGTTCACAAATCACGAACACTAGCTTTGGGTTCTCTCAATTGATTGGAAGGAGAGTCACCTTAAGGAAGAGCTGTACGTGTGAGCCCACACTCACTCCGATCATGGATAGAGAATAGCAAAGAAGACCAGTTAGTTGAGGTTCTTCTGGAATGTTACTTCTCTACACAGACTTTGGGAGCTTTTCGGCTTATACAAGGTCAGTAAGATCAGGTTAATTTATACATATAGCATGTCAAACTTGTGTTTTGGAAAATACTCTGATTTAAAATTTTAAAATTCCACTGCGTATTATTTTTCCAACACTCACTACGACGTAGCCCCTTAGGTTTTGGTCAAGTTCGGTTGGTTTTTCTACACTGATTGGAATGGTTTCATTCAAAACCTCTGGAGTGATCGAATCACTCGCCAACTCCTCAAGCACCACTTTTGCTTCGAGGCTTAAAGTTGTCAATGTAACTATCCTTAAGGAAAGTTGCATTAGTTGAAACCATAACTTTATTTCCTTTGTGTTTTAAAAATAACCCCCTTTAATCCCTTTTGGATATCCTAGAAACACACAAACTTCTGATCGATCTTCTAACTTATTCGCTTCCTTAAACAGTAAATGAGCCAAACATCCCCATATGCAAATATGGTTTAAGGAAGTCCTTTTCCTGTCCACAACTCATGAGGAGTCTTAGGAACTAATTTTGAAGGCACGTTGTTCAAAAGATAACATGCGGTTTGAGTGCATATCCCCAAAAGGATAAAAGCAATGATGAATAACTCATCATAGATCTAACTATGTCCAACAAAGTCCTATTTCTTCTCTCTGCCATGCCATTCTACTATAGAGTGCACGGCATAGTCAAATAGGATAAAATCTCATTCTCTAATAAGTGTCCTAAGAACTCATCAGAAATGTATTCACTACCTCAATCAAATTGAAGTGCTTTTATGGGTCTACCTAATTGCTTTTCCACTTGAACTCGAAACTCCCTAAACTTGTCATAAGTTTCACTTTTGTGATGCATTAGGTACACATACCCATACCTTGAGTAATCATCAATAAAGGTGACAAAATACTCATGCCATCCTTTTGCCTGGATGTTCATAGGTCCACAAACATCACTATGCATAAGTTCTAGAACCCTTTCGGCCCTATTCCCTGTAGACCTAAATAGTCTTTTGGTCATTTTACCCTCCAAACGAGACTCACATTGTGGTATAGATTTCACCTTTAAGTGACTTAAAGGTCCATCCTTTACCAGCCTTTGAATCCTATTCAGGTCAGTATGACCTAGTCAGAAATGCCAAGGATGTTGGAAAAATAGTATGCAGCACAAATTTAAAAATTTTTATATCAAAGTATTTTTCAAAACACAAGTTTGACACACTATATGCATAAATTAACCAGATCTTACAAACCTTGTAAATGTCAAAAAGCTTCCTCAATTAGTGAAGAGAAGTAACGTTCCATAAGGACCTCAACCAACTAGGCTTCTTTGCTATTCTCTATCCACGATCGGAGTGAGTGTGGGCTCACACGTACAGCTTTTCCACGAGGTAACTCTCTTTCCAACCAATTGAGAGAACCCAAAGCTAGTGTTTGTGATTTATGAACAAGAGCTCTCAAGGAGCTTTTAGAATCTCACCATTACAGTTTCACTCTTAATCTCTCAATTGATCTCAATAATAATGAGACTCACTCCCTTTTTAAAGAGGTTGGGCCTAGGAGTCAATCTTTATCAAACAATGCCTCAAAATTTGAATCAGAATTAAATTCAGATCAATGATCTGATGAAATTCACCTAAACATGCGTGATCATTTTATTGTGCAGTCGGCATGCCGATCTGTCTAATCGACTTGCCAAATTTGCCCCATCGGTTGGCCAAACCTAAGGATCGGCATGCCAAACCTACGATAAAAATCCTAGCAAATCTTTTATTCTCCACTTGAGATTCTATAGGATAAAGTCTCAGTTTTAATTTAAATAGCCCAATAGAGATGTTATCTAATTAAAACAACTTTATCTAGACAACCTCTAGGAAAATAAATGAATTCTTAATAATTTAACAAGTTTATCTTGAATTAATTTAAAATTAATCCAACCAATAAATAGACATGAATTATCTGATCTCGATAATTCAACAAGTTTATCTTGAATTAATTTTATCACAAAATTAATTCAACCGATAAACAAACATGAATTATCTAATTTTATCGAATTTCAGCTAATCTGATAAATTTGACATAAGTCATCAACTATTAGAAAAGCACGCTGTAACGTTATAGGATTTTTGTGAGCTAGCAAAGGGGACCTGATGGACCTATATTGTTTAAGCTCCCGATAATTATGAAACTCAATATTTTAGATATACGTTTCATACTTATCAACTCCAACGCTACTCCACTAAAAGCTTGAAGTTGCACTCTCGAACTATATAGAATTACGAAGCTCATATAGCTAAGTCTCCATGACATATCATAATATATCATATTCCCATAAGATTATCCATAATAAGCTTAAGGATAAGTTCTGTCTTACCTTCCTAATTATTTTTATCTTATGCTCCATCATCTCACCATCGAAAAACTTACCATCTAAAGATAGTATACCATTCGGTTAGACCTATATATCTAAATGGTTGAGCGCTCTAGTTTTCCCATTATAGGATAATGCATATAAGCGGATATCATTACTCCTAAAGAGGAGTTATGGATTCTATATCTATGAATAATAGGTCTCTGCTATCAAGAGTTATGCCTCTAATGTACCAGCATGTGTACCACTATAAAACATGCAAATGTCACCCTTTGTTACATCAAAAGACATAAGTCAAGACAACAGGTGCGCTAGTCTTCTCAAGATTAAGATACAATACAAATGATTGTCTAAAGTGAATTGATTTGTTGAGACAGAATTATTAATCCAAATTAATTCACTTCATGTCCTGATCTAACACATCTTTACCTATGACAACGTGCCAATGTTTCTATTTGCGGAGTCCACCTCCGAGGTCAAGACAAACCATATCCCAATAGGAATATAGACAACATAACAATCTTTGCTTGAATAAAGCGCCCAACTTTATTCCCTTGATTGCGGATCTTATAATTTAGACCGTCAGCTTAAGAATCGTGTCTTCTGCATAATCTGTCCATCATATGCTCAATTTTAAAGGTTTAGACTAATAATCTTAGACTTTGGTTCACTTAACATGCATTCAACAAATATAAACGTAAAGAGGACAAGATGTGGTATATATAAATAATAAATAAATTCTTTATTGATAAAAATGTCTCCAAAAAAAATTATATTTTTACCCCTTAGGGCATACACGTCTTACAAAAAAACCAAACAAACCTAAACGACAACCTAAGGAGCTTTAGCGTAGTGGGAGGATTAGGCATTAACCCAAGAGGTATATGTTCAATGGTGAGGCCTTCTTAGCTGAACTGGATAAACATGATAGGGATCCTTATACTTTTGTAGAGGCTATGGAGGATGTTGATTTGAAACTCTGGGTAGAGGCTATGAAAATAGAGATGAAGTCTACGGAGACTAATCGGGTCTAGGAGCTTGTTCCCAAAGGGGTAAAACCCATAGGGTGTAAGTAGATCTTCAAGAGGAAAAGAAGTGTGGATGAAAAGGTCGATACCTTTAAGGCTACACTGGTAGCTAAGGGTTACACACAAAAGGATGGAATCGATTATGAGAAACCCTTTTCACTTGTAGCCATGCTTAAGTCCATCCGAATTCTCTTCTCCATAGCTGTCGCTCTTGATTACGAGATTTGGTAGATCGATGTCACGATAGCTTTTCTAAAAAGCTATCTTAATAAGTCCTTTTATATTGAACAACTAGATGGGTTTAAGGTCAAGGGTCAGGAGGGCAAGGTTTGTATACTGCAAAAGTTAATTTATGGACTTAAGCAGGCTTCCCATTCTTGGAACATAAGATTTGATCAGGTGATCAAAACTTATGGGTTCTCACAAAATGTGGATGAACCATGTGTGTATGAACACATTACGGATGCCAATGTGGTTTTTCTACTGCTCTATGTAGATGACATTCTGCTAATTTGGCAATTACGTTGGGACGTTGTTATAGGTCAAATTATGGTTGACCAAGCAGTTTGACATGAAGGACTTAGGTGAGGCTAATTTTATTCTTGGTATCCAGATCTTTCAAGATAGGAAGAACAAAATGATAGCTTTGTCTCAGGCCAACTACATAGATAAGATTCTCAGGAGGTTTGCAATACAAGATTCCAAGAAAGGTAGGCAACCATCTAGGTCTAAAATTACTCTTTCTAAGAAAGACTCTCCAAAGTCTAATGAAGAAAGAGAATACATGAAGAAGGTGCCTTATGCTTTGGTAGTGGGTAGTCTCATGTATGCCATGCTTTGCATATGACCGGATATTTATTATGCGGTCGGGATTGTAAGTCGATTTTAGCCGGATCTGGGACCGAACCACTAGGTTGCAGTTAAGCACATTTTGAAGTACCTGAGAAGGACTCAAGGGTATATGCTTGTGTATTCAGGTGCGAATTTGACTCCTCTAGGATGTGACAAAATTAATTCAAGCTAAACTTGTTGAATTATTGGGATCAGATAATTCTTGTCTGTTTACCAGTTGATTTAATTTTGGATAAATTAAATCAAGACAAACTTGTGGAATTATTAAGAATTCACTTATTTTCCTAGAGATTATCTAGATAAAGTTATTTTAATTAGATAACTTCTTTATTGGGTTATTTGAATTAAAATTGAGACTTTATCCTATAGAATCTCGAGTGGAAAATAAAAGATTCGCTGAGTTTTTATCGACAGTTTGGCATGCCAATCCTCAGGTTCAGCCTGCCGATGGGGCAAGTTTAGCATGCTAGTTAGACAGATCGTCATGCCTATCACCTGATAAAAAGATTACGTGTTTTCAAGCGGATTTCAACAGATATTGATCCAAATTTGATTCTGATTTGAATTTTGAGTTATTATATGATAAGGACTAACTCCTGGACCCAACCTTTATGAAAAGGGAGTGAGTCTTACTATTATTTAGATCAATTGAGAGATTAAGAATAAAACTCTGCTGGTGAGATTCTAAAACTCCCTGAGAGTTCTTGCTCATAGATCACGAACACTAGCTTTGGGTTCTCTTAATTAGTTGGAAGTAGAGCCACCTGGTGGAAGAGCTGTACGTATGAACCGACACTCACTCTGATCGTGGATAGAGAATAGCAAAGAAGACCAATTGGTTGAGGCTCTTCTAGAACGTTACTTTTCTTTACAGATTACTGGAGTTCTTCAGCCCTTAGAGGTTAGTAAGATCTGGTTAATTTATACATATTGTGTGTCAAACTTGTGTTTTGAAAAATACTCTGATATACAAAATTTTGAAATTCTGCTGCGTATTATTTTTTCAACATTTTCTACACTAATCAAAACGGTTTTGTTCGGAACCCCCAGAGTGATTGGATCACTCCTTAACTCCTCAAGCACCACTTTGCTTTGAGACTTAAAGTCATCCATGTAACTTTCCTCAAGGAAAGTTACATGAGTTGAAAACCACAACTTTACTTTCCTTTAGGTTACAAAAATAAACCCCTTTAGTGTCCTTTGGATATGCTACAAACAAGCAAACTTCTGAACGTACTTCCAACTTATTTGCATCCTTAAATAGGACATGAGCTGGACATTCCCATATGCGAATATAGTTTAAGGATGTCTTCTTGCCCATCCACAACTCATGAGGAGTTTTAGGGATCGATTTTGAAGGCACATCATTCAGAAGATAACATGTAGTTTGCAGTGCATATCCTTAAAAGGATAAAGGCAATGATGAATAACTCATCATGGACCTAACCATGTCCAACAAAGTCCTATTCATTCTCTCTACCATGCCATTCTACTGCGGAGTTCCCGACGTAATCAATTGGTATAAAATCCCATTCTCTAATAAGTGTCCTAAGAACTCATCAGAAAGGTATTCTCTACCTCGATTAGATCGAAGTGTCTTTATGGATCTACTCAATTGCTTTTCCATTTCAGCCTGAAACTCCCTGAACTTGTCAAAAGTTTCATTTTTGTGGTGCATTAGGTACACGCGCCCATACCTTGGGTAATCATCAATGAAAGTGACAAAATACTCATACCCTCCTCGTGCCTAGATGTTCATCGGTCTGCAAATATCACTATGCACAAGTTCTAGAACCACTTCGGCCCTATTGCCCTTTGACCCGAATGGACTTTTAGTCATTTTACACTCCAAACAGGATTCACATTGAGGTATAGATTCCACACCTTTAAGTGACTTAAAGGTCTATCCCTTACCAACTTTTAAATCCTATTTAGGCTAATATGATCAAGGCACAAATGCCAAGGATAAGTCTCTTTAGAGTGAGAAGTTTTAAGTCTTTTAGACTTATTATCATTTACCTCAGTGTTCAGTAGTGAGTTCATTTTAGGTTTGATAAAATAAAGATTGTTTTGCATCCATCTATCATAGATAAAAGATTTGTTTTTTTGAATCACTACTTTATTACTAAAAGAAACCGGATAGGAATCTTTAAATAAGCAGCCTACAGATATCAAATTCCTTTTCAATTTAGGAACTTAAAAACAATATCCCAAAACCAAACTCCTATATTTATCAAAATAAAGATAGACATCTCCCACTGCTTCCGCCAACACCAAGGATCCATCGGCCATCCGAAACATGAAGTTTTTATGAAGTAAACTTCTCAGTTCCTTGCATCCCTCTAGAGAAAGACAAACATAATTAGTTGTTCCAGAATCTATGACCCAAGTGTCACTAAATTCCCAACCAAACAAGTTTCTAAAGCAAGAAGATCTCACTTACCTCCTTAGGTAAGGAAATCCTTGCAATCCTTCTTTATGTGCCCAACCTTTCTATCCTCAGCCTTTTGCTTCCTTCCATTCCCTGGATTAGCATTGGAACCAGATGCAACTGCCAAGTCAACCTCTGCACTAGTAGGAGTTTCCCTGATCAGTTTTTTAAACTCTTGTAACTGTTTTATTAACTCCGTTAAGGTCACATCCTATTTATTGCCCAAATAAACTCTAAATGGGATGAATTCCTTTGATAGAGTCAGAAAAACCATAGTTATTTGTGACTCGGTGTCGATATTGGCTCCATGGCTTTGATCTTTAACGAGGTAACTTATGACCAACATTATATGCTCCTTTAAAGATGTCCTTAGTTTTTGCTTGTAGTACAAAAGTTTCCGAAGTGCCCTTTTTTGAATTGTTATGGCGTGGCCTCCAAACATGTTTTCAAGATTATCCAAGATCTACTTTGCAGTCTCATAATCTTCATGTTGAGCCTACAATATGTTATTCATACTAGCCATAATATAGTAGCGGGCCTGATCGTTAGCAACTTTTTAGCAATGATACACTTAGATTTGCTCATAAGTGGATTCCCTAGTACGTTTGGGAGGACACGGTGTGGTTAGCACAAAAGTTAGTTTCTCAAAGGATAAGATAATATTTAGGTTCCATTTCCAATCATTAAAATTCTCATCGGTTAATTGGTTTTTATCAAGTATCAAAGATAAAGTGTTTTCATGCATTTTTAATCTACATTAAAGAATCATATACCAATCATAAGCAAACATAGTATAATAATTTAGTAAGATAACACAATCATGTATAACATACGAATGTGTTTATGTGTCAAAACCTTGAAAAAATCACAACCTTAAAATGATAATTCCCAACTCAGAATTTAGCAAGCCACCTTGGGGAAACTTGCCAAATTCAATTAAGAACACAGATCCCCTCCTAATTAATATATTCCATCTTCAAGTTTTCAATCCCATATGAATCGAATACTCCATATTTCTGGTCATATTCAAATTTAATGTTTCTCAAAATTGTCCCAAAATAAATTAAAACTATATCAAAAACTATACCTATTTTGAAAAAATTTTCAACTCTCTGCTAGCAAGCTGATATGGGTGATCGGCCTGCCGGTCATGACCCACCGGCCAGCCAACAGATCGGCTTGCCGGTTCATGACAAATCGGCCTACCAAACTAGAAGTTTGGCCAGCCACTAGAGCCACTTGATTTTTGCCCTACTAACGGCTTGCCAAATCTCAAGTCTAGCTTGCCAATCTACAACCATTGGCTTGCCGAATTGGAAGGTTTGGCATGCCGACCAAGCAGAAACCACCATTTTTTGAAAATACAGTTTCTAATGTAATTCATCAATTTTATTTTCAACAATTCAAAAACATAAAATTAGAGACTCAGGAAATACTTAGGAACACCATCATCTATCTTCTAGATCTGCCTTCTAGATCTATCTTCTTCGAATGATTATTTAATTACAAAATTCTTACAAATATAAAATTAAATAATAATTCCTAGATGGAGATGATAGTTCACCATCTAATTACATGAAAAACCTAGATACACATTCTAGCATCAAAGGAACCATAACTGGCATAAATTAATTAATTAGTAAAAAATTAAATAATAATTTAATTAGCCATAATTAATTAATAAACATTCACCACATAATCTATGACAACATATAAGATTATATAGAAACCTAGAGTGTCAACTCTTCATAAAATTAAAGTCAAGCATAGGAGAGATCAAGATCACATAATTTACACAAATAGCATAATTACAAATTCGTAAATTTATGTTAAAACTATGGCTCTGATACCAATTGTTAGAAAAATAGTATGCAGTGGAATTTTAAACATTATTATAGCAGAGTATTTTTCAAAACACAAGTTTGACATGCTATACGCATAAATTAACCAGATCTTACTAACCTTGTAAATGCCAAAAAGCTTCCTCAATTAGTAAAGAGAAGTAACGTTCCAGAATGACCTCAACTACCTGGCCTTCTTTGCTATTCTCTGTCCACGATCAGAGTGAATGTGGGCTCACATGTACAGCTCTTCCACTAGGTGACTCTTATTCCAACCAATTGACAGAACCTAAAGCTGCTATTCGTGATTTGTGAACAAGAGCTCTCAAGGAGTTTTCAGAATCTCACTAGTAGAGTTTTACTCTTAATCTCTCAATTGATCTCAATAATGGTGAGACTCATTCCCTTTTTGTAGAGGTTGGCCCTAGGAGTCAGTCCTTATCAGACAATGCCTCAAAATTCAAATTAGAATTAAATTTGGATCAATATCTAATAAAATCTGCATAAAAACACGTGATCTTTTTATCATGTAGTCGGCATGCCGATTTGTCTAACGAGTATGCCAAACTTGCCCCATTGACAGGCTGAACCTACGATAAAAATTCCATCGAATCTTTTATTCTCTACCAGAAATTCTATAAGGATCCATTGCACATCCAAAATGTTAAGTTTTCACAAAATAGACTTCTCATTTCTCAAAATCCCTCTAAAGAAACACAAACATGATTAGTTACATCAGAATCTATGACCTATGTGCCACATGATTCTTCAACTAAACAAGTTTCTAGAAGATCACACTTACCTCCTTGGGAAAGGAAGTCCTTGCAACTTTTCTTTATGTGCCCAACCTTTCTGTCCTTAGCCATTTGCTTCCTTCCATGCCATCACTTAGGATTGGAACTGGATGCATCCGCCAAGTTAACCTCTCCATTTGCAGGAGTTTACTTGATCAATTTTTCAAACTCCTGTAACTACTTCATCAACTCAGTTAAGGTTATATCCCATTTATTGCTCAAATTAAATGAAGCACTAAATGGGATAAACTCCTTAGATGAATCTCAAAAACTATAGTCATCTGTGTTTTAGCATGTATGATGGCTCCATGGGTTGAGCCTCTACGAGGTAACCTATGACCATTATCATATGCTCGTTTACAGACATCCCCTATTTTTGTTTGCAGTTAAATAGTTTCCAAAGTGCCCTTTGTTGTTTTATTAGGGCCTAGCTTCCAAACATATCTTCTAGATTATCCTAGATCTACTTCGTAGTCTTATAATCTTCATGTTGAGCCTGTAGCATGTTATTCATGTTAGTCATAATATAACTGCGGGCCTAATCATTTGCAACTTTCCAGCGATTATATGCTTGAATTTGCTTATAAGTAGATTCTCCAGTAGATTTGGGAAGACATGGTGGGGTTAGCATAAATGTCAGTCTTTCAAAGGATAAGACAATGTTTAGGTTCCTTTTCCAATCATTAAAATTCTCACCAGTTAATTGGTTTTCATCAAGTATTAAAGATAAAGTATTTCTAGACATTTTTAATCCACAATAAAGAACCATATACCAAACATAAGCAAACATACCATAACAATTTAGTAAGATAACACAATTATGTAAAATATACAAATGTCTTTATGTGTCAAAACCATGAAAATATCACAATCTTACAATGATAATTCCCAACTCAGAATCCAACCAGTCGCCTAGGGGAGACTTTCCAAATTCAATTGGCAACATGGATCCCCTCTTGATTAACATATGCTATCCAAGACTCGTTTGATCTAGCATATATTAATAATTGTTTCCTTGGTCATCAATTTTATTAACAAAGCTCCTAGGGGAGATTAATAATAAAATTAACATGAGTGTATAACCATTATTTCAATATTTTATCAATGATTTATAATCACCACATAGGGATGTGCAACCATAAATCATGCTAAAATACCTTATCCTTTAGGAGATCTAACCCGGTACATGATGAAGTCCCTTCCTAAAGGTCGAAACCACTATATGCTACCTATTGACCAACGATAAAGGCCATAGGTCCTCTCTTCAAAAACCTTCTCTCAATCAATCTTTTGAAATCAAGGTTTTATTTTAAGAACATGCATAAACAAATTTTAATGAGCGACACTTCCTATTCTATATGATATGTTATCAATATACATCGCAAATCATATTATAATATAGACAAGCAAAGCAATCATGCAAAGCCACACGCACAATAATAATAAATAACCATAATATTATGGTTAAAACCTAGAGAATAGAAAATATAGATTACAAGAAAATAATTGAAACATATTATTGATTCTTTGTCCTTTAATCTTCAAATTGTATCCTTCTTTATGTAATGTCAATCTTTAAGTCTTCAATCCCATATAGATTGAATACTCTATATTTTTGGTCATATCAAAATTTAATGTTTCTTAGAATTGTCCCAAAAATAAAATCAAAACTGCATTGAAAAACACACCTTTTTTGAAAAAATTTACAGCTTTTTACCGGCATGCCAATCTATACGATCGACCACCGGTCATGATCCTCCGTCCTATCAAACTTTACAGTCCGGCCTATCAGTCATGACAGATTGGCCTGTCGAACCAGAAAGTTTGGCCTGCCACCAGAGCCATCAGATTTCTACCCCATGCATAGCCTGCCGATCTTAGAGGTTCGGCCTGTTGGTCTACAACCATCGGCCTACTGAATGTAAAGGTTCGATCTGCCAACCAAAAATCACAACTTTCAAATAATACAATTTTTAATGCAATTTATCAATTTTATTTTCAACAATTCAAAAACATAAAATTAGAGACTCAAGAAATACATGTGGAATGCTATTATCTATCTTTTAGATCCGTCTTTTCTGAATGATTGTTTAATTATAAAATTTTTACAAGTTTAAAATTAAATAATAATTCTTGGACAAAGATGATAGTCTGCCATCTAATTACATAAGAAATCTAGATACACATTTTAACCTCTAAGGAACCATAATTGGCATTAATTAATTAATTAATTAATAATTAAATAATAAATTTAATCAACCATAATTAATTAATAAACATTTTCCATATAATCAATGACAACATATAAATATATAGAAACCCTAGATTGCCAACTCTCTAAAAAATTAAATTCAAGCATATGAGAGATTAAGATCATATAATTTATTCATTTAGCATGATCACAAACTCACAAATTTATCCAAAAACTATGTCTTTGATACTAATTGTTGAAAAAATAATACATAGTAGAATTTTAAAAATTTATACTAGAGTATTTTTTCAAAATACAAGTTTGACAAACTATATGTATAAATTAACCAGATCTTACTACCCTTGTTTGCTGAAAAACTCCTGCAATCTGTGAAGAGAAAGGTGTTTCAAAAAAGTCTCAACCAACTGGTCTTCTTTCCTATTCTCTATCCATGATCAGAGTGATTGTGGGGGCACGTCGTATAGGTGTTCCTCAGTGACTCTCCTTTCAACTAATCGAGAAAACCCAGAACTAAGGTTTGTGATTTGTGAGCAATAGCTCTCAGGGAGTTGCAGAGGCTCATAGACAGGTGTGCTCACTCTTAATTCCTCAATTGATCTAAATAAATTATGAGTCTCACTCCCTGTTTATAGAGGTTGGGCCTAGGGGTTAGTCCTTATCAGATAAAGATTCAAAAATTGAAATCAGGATTAATATATCATAAAATCGTGTCAAAAACACATGATCAAAAATTGTTCAATCTATAGGTTGAACTAGAAGATCGGCCTACCGAACTTAGTCCACCGGTAGGCCGAACTAGAAGATTGTTTCATATGTCATGAATTTATTAGAAAAATAAGTCATATCGTTTCATGATTATTATGAGCTAGCAAAGGGGACCCAGTGGACCTATATAGTTTAAGCTTCTGATAATTATGAAACCCAATATCCCAAATATACATTTCATAATTATCAACTCTAACGCTACTCCACTAAAAGCTTAGAGCTGCACTCTCAAACTATATAGAATTACAAAGCCCAAATAGCTATGTCTCCATGACATATCATAATATATTGTATCCCCATAGGATTATCCATAATCGACATACAGATAAATTCTGTCATACCGTCTTGATTATTTTTTTCTCACGTTCCATTAACTCACAATTGAAAAACTTACCATCCAAAGACAATATACCATTCGGTCACACCTATGTATCCAAATGGTTAAGTGTTCTAGTTTTTCAATTATAGGATAATGCATATAAGAGGATATTAATGACTCCTAAAGAGGAGCTATGGATTCTATATCTATGAATAAAAAGTCCACGCTATCAAGAGTCATATCTTCAACATACCAGCATGCGCGCGAACATAAATTGTGGATGTCACCCTTTGGTATATCAAAAGACATAAGTTAAGATAACGGATCTACTATTCAACTCAAGATTAAGATATAACACAAATAATTGTCTAAAGTGAATTGATTTGTCGAGATAGAATTATTAATCCAAATCAATTATACATTATGTCCTGATTCAATACATCATAACCTATGACAATGCACCAATGTTTCTATTTGCAGAGGCCACCTCCGATGGCCTTGACAAACCATCTTTCGTTAAGGATATAGACAACATAACAATCTTTGCATGAATAAAGCACCCAACTTTATTCCCTCGATTGTAGATCTTATGATTAGTCCTCACCTTTAGAATCATGTCTTCCACATAATCTGTCCATCATATGCCTAATTCTAAAGGCTTAGATCGACAGCCTCAGACTTTTGTTTGGTTGTCATACATTCGACAAATATGAATGTAAGGAGGAAAACAATTTAATATATGAGTAATAAATAAACTCTTTATTGATGAAAATGTCTCTATTGATAAAAATGTCTCTAGAAACATATTAGATTTTTACTCCTTAGGGCATACATGTCTAACAAAAGCCTCACTATCTCTTTGACATAAAGCTTTGTTAATCACTCTATAAAGTATCTGATCTTAATGGGGATCAGGTGTGCTGCCTTCATCAATTGGTCAATAACAACCCAATTAACATTATACCTATTCATAAATCTATGATGAAATCTCCTTCCACTTCCCCTCAAGTATCTGTATTTACTGCAAATCACCTCTAGGCCTTTGGTGTTTAGCCTCAACCTGTAGACAAGTCAAATATCTCTTTACATACTTAGCAACATCAAGCTTCAATTTGAATAGCCAAAAGTAGTCCCTTAAATCATTATACATCTTTGTTGCACTTGGATGGATTGAATAAGGAGTATTATGTGCAACACTGTTTTTTTTACCATTGTAACTTTCAAGCTTTCTTTCATTTATATGTATATCATAACATATATATATACACACATACATATATATAAAATCAATAACAGTTAGCAAAAAAAAGGGGGGGTTTAATTACCTTTTCATACCAAAACTTTTTGCACTTTTATATACATAAATAGTAAATGACAACTTTTTCTTTTAACTTTCCTTGTTTACACTATTGCTGCTTAATATTTGCATATATAATATAGTGTAATATAATCTAAAATAATATTTCTTATATTAATTAAGTATATCAGTTATATATGTTAGGGTGTTTGCTGGTCGTAATTCCCAAGCACTGCCCCTATGGTTGTTCGACCACTGTCCTTAGAAAATAGCTGCTATAGTCTGATCGAAAGCTCTTTCATTGTCGTCATTTCTCACTGAGGTGCTCCGTGCACCCCTATTGGCTACTGCATAAAGCCCTAGCTCCTCGGGACGAATAAAGTGCTTTAGTCAAACTGACATTGCCTGCACCTAGGCAACAACTTACCACTAAAGGTCGACACATGGGCACATTCTAACCCTTGTATAGAAAATAGACCTGCCGCAAGGATTATGACACTTGTCACCTGCTACCTAACATACTCGATGGGACACACGGATCATGGGTTTGCCTAAAACCCTTGTCCAAGTGGTGGCTTATAAATTAAGAGCATTTACTCCACCTCAAGGTAACCTGCTCTTTCTTACCTAACTTTGCTCCTAAACTTGGCCAAATAGGTACCTGACTTGAGTGTCAAAAAGCCCTTGGTTAGTACCACATTGGTGTTTTCTTGATCTTTGAAGCATCACTCTTCTTGTTCAAGTCCACCTTAAGAGGCCAGGACAAGCAAGAAGGGCTATCTAACCACTGTGTGTAACCGTACATGGTGTTGATCTTCAACGAATCAAGGTGATGCATCAACATTTGGGCTCTAGAAGAAGGGCCCCATACCTTTCCAGCAACCTTACATAACACCTACATTCATCAACAGCCATACTCAGCATTGTTACAAGTGAAAATACTCGGGATGAGCGTGCCCAAAAAAAGGGGTTGCTGAATGCCCAAAAACAGAACTAGAACAGACATCATGGGAGGGCTCCTACAACGAGGTCCTAATCTAGTGGCTTGGGTAGTGAAGCCAGGGTAATTAGGCCGCACAAGACATGATCCATGGTTGATTGCCATGGCTCGAAGGGTGGCTCTCAGAATGGAGAAGATTCTAAACATACTAGATGACAGGCCTTGGAAGGCGTTACTTCAAACAACAGGCTTGTCAAGGAAGGCTAGATTTGTCCCCAAGAAGGTTGTGATTGCTCCCCTCAAGGCTCCTAAGTTTTTGTTTCTAATAGGCTTAGGGATCGGGGGGCTCGTCCCTCTTGGGACAAACTAGAAGGAAGAGATGATGGGGTAGAGGGTGGAGCACAATATAGGGTTGAACTGCCTAAGAACACAAACAACAAGTACGAGACCTGTTGCGACAGATTGACCAGATCAGGAATTGTCGCCATTGAGTAGATGAAAGAGGCATGCTGGACCAGCCTTTTACCAACCCCATCACGCGGGCCCCCATGCTGAATAAGTTCAAGGAAATATAGATTAAGGCCTATGATAGAACAATAGACGCTGATGAGCACCTAGAACTATATAGGGGCCACATGATGCATCAAAATGCAAATGATATTGCCATGTGTAAGGCATTGTCGCTCATTCTGACCAGCTCTATTCGGCAATTGTTCTGCCATATTGAGCAAGGCACTATGTCCTTATTCTGCTAGCTGTCCGATGCCTTTTCGGCTACCTTCACCACATCTTGAATTAGGAGGAAGGAAGTTTCCCACCTCTAAGCAATTAAGCAAGGTGACAGGTGTTAGGTTTGGTGCCCTCTAGGCTATGACATTGTACATATTATTAATAAATAAATAAAGTAACATTTATAATTATTTTGGTTACTTATATGTATTATGGATACTTTTATAAAAATTAAGAAAATTCTATAATTATTTGTGTTCCTATAAATTTAACATATAAGTGTTATATGCTTAGGATAAAATTTATAGATAATAATCTTAATAGTCTGTAATAATAAATTAAAGTTTGGGATCATTAATTAAATATTACAAGTATGGTCTAATCTTATTTAAAATGAAATAGTCTTATCCGAGCAATTAATGTAGAGACATTAGATTAGAGGTACTTCATATAATGAGATTATATAGGACTAGACCAAATAAATTTTGAATTTTTAATAATCATCCGTTACAAATAGCGTATTCAAATTTATCACTATAATAATCATATGTTTGACAATCTTAATCCTGAGTATTTATTAGACTCCTATTTATGACATTATGTTTTTTGACTTGCATGGTAAGATTTGTTTAAACACAGATCATAACTTAACATCTTGAAAACATCATGGAATTCATTCCTTCCTTATGGAAGTTAGAAAAATAGCTCTCTTAAGTGGTAATTCGAGGTTTCAATAGTAGAGTTCTCGTTCATAATAAGATTATGAATTAACCGTTCATTGGAGAATTATTGAACTCAAGAATAAATATGTAATAAGAGAGGTGAACAAAAATTAAACCTAACTCTTATTATGAACTATTTATGAAAGATTGACTTATATGTAATAATTATATCAATAGACTACTCACTAATTTTCTGAGTAATTGTCACTATAATCTCAAGAATTTAGTTTAAGGTTTTTAGCGGAGTAACACAAAAACTAATAAATTTGACACATTAATTAAATAGTTTGATTAATTGTCAAATTTATTGAAGCTTGGGTTATAGGTCCATAGGTCCCCAATGCCACCTCTGTAACACTCTAATGAATTTATTGCATAGAATGAATTATACATATTTAATTTAAAATTATTGAATTCTGAATTAATTATTTCACACTTGAGATATTAATGTGACATGAAAAAATATTCTCTGTGACACATAATATAATGTGATAAACGTTATCACATTTAACTGAGCATTAATTAAATTGACTAATTGATTATTTAATTAATAAGTTTAATTAAACATCTTTTTAAATTATTTGATAATATTTGAATAATAAGATTATTTATATTAAGTTTAATTTTGTGTGACACATGTATGGTGGGACCACATTTTGTCTTTTTTAAAATGGACATAAAATTAAATTATTAATTAATTTAAAATCTATTCTTAAATAAATATGATTTATTTTTTAATTGATAAATATACATATTTATACAAGATTTTATTATTTTATATATATTCTATATATATATCCATTTACGAAAATCACATACGCGTGATTCCTATAAATCTTATATTATATTTGTATATATTATTTAAGAATTTTATCGTGTAAGTTTTATATATACATGTATATATATATATAAAATTTAAAGAATCATATCTACATGTTTCATTTAAAAAAATAAAATAAAAGAAAGGGATAAGAAATTGGAGCATATCCCTTCCCTATATATCTGATATGGTGGTTATTTTAAATTTAGAATAAATTATAACTAACTTCCTAAATACAAAAAGAGAGAAATAATAGTTATTTCTATAGATCTTTTCATGTTACTTTTTACATAATGCTTAGAGAGAAAAACTTTCAATTTTTCTCCAAAAAAAAGTTTTGCTATCTCATGTATTGTGCACATAGCAGATCTAGAAAATTGTGAGGTTAATTCTTTCATGTAGTTTGAAACCCACACGTCTTTCCATTGGTGTGGAGGCTTGGTTTGGAAGATCATGGTGTCAAATAGGAAGGCTAAGATACCCTAATAGGTCTTCAAAAGGTTTGTAAAAATTCTCAATGCATTCAATTATTAATTAAAATTATATATTTATTCCCAATGAACAAAATTTTTAGAAAATTTTTATTTGTCAACGATCTATTCCTTCTATTGGGTATCATATTTAATTCCAACAAATGGCATCAGAGTGGGTTATAGCATATATAATTTTAATTTACATGGTTTTATTTTGATAATATCATGTTTTTGATGAATGTTTGTGGACACTTTGCATTTTTACAATTTTTCTTCATGTGATGAATGGTTATTTTATGAATGGATTTTTGGTCGTTAATTGTATGGTCCTTTTGGATTAGTAATTTTATTTCTATTTGATTAGAACGAATTTGTGTAAGCCCATAAGGGCGCATAGGATTGTTGTAATTTATTATTATTATTATTATTATTATTATTATTATTATTCTTTTCCATTTTTTTTCTTTTCTTTTCTTTCACTTGTTGCACTTGGGCTTCCATGAGTTGTCTTAATTAATGTGCATGAGATGCACTTACCTGAATGGCCATATTATAAGGAAAAAAAAAAGAAATAGGTTAATTAATAATGCATTGCATGTGCAACAACATAAGTATATCACTCTCTTTCCAACATTATCACGCAAACTGAGATAGAAGGTTACATCATGCGCCTTTTACGTGCATAGTTTCATGCAAACTTCTCTTCTTCTTCATTCCTCCATAATCATGTACTGTGCATGGATCACAACTGGAGTTGGACTCTGACAAATGCTACTGTTCAGCTGTTGAAAGCTCAACCTCAAGCTCGACAGCTGAAGAAGTCTACTACATGTTGAGAGATCTCAATGAAGAAGAAGAAGTACATTAGGTTACCTTCGGTGACCCAATGGACTTTTGGCCTAGTTATGAACTAGGCTTATCAATATTTTAAAGGTAACCTAGCAGTATTCAACACAATAAACCGCCTGGTGAAGTCTACTTCAATGGGGCTAGGAAATATGTTGTTACAAGAAGACCCATGTAATTTTTTAATCTTATTTTTATTTCATGGGTTGCAATTTAATTATCCAAAAGGATCCGATCAAAAATCCATTGTTTATTTTCATGTGATGATTATGATAACATGTTTATGCATTATAATATGTTATCTAGGAAAGTGCCCACTTATAGTTACTGTAACATGATATGCATACACTTGCATGTTATTTCATTTTTTTAAAGTTGTTTATAAAATGATTTAATATGTATTAGAATTAATTTAATGAGATTAAAATTAATTCGGTTGGATTTATAGAATTTTAATTTATTTTATTATTCAACCAAATAATATGATTTTAGTTTTGATAGTAAAAACTTAGTAAAATTCACATTAGTTCTAAGTTATCTAATTTTAAATTGTTTAATTTTGGCTAGCTTAGATAATTCATAATAAATCTAGATTTTTAGAAAATCTGGTAATTTATTTAAGTGTATATATGATGTGATTCTATTAATACAAAATATAACCTAGTAATTAAAAAATTATTTTTATTTGCTAGAATTAGGAAACATAGGATGTTTTATAAGATAAAACATATCATTTTAAAATAATGAGGGGGGGATGTTAATATGATACTACAACCTGTGGTCTCCACTATTTGTATAACATGTTTAGATTTAGATGGCGCCCCACGACACTTTAGTTTCGTCCTCCCTACAGAGGGTGTCCATTTGAATCAATTACAAGGTTAGCTTCCAAGAGAAAGGATTTTATAATGTATTTCAAAATTGACCTACCTTATGGTGGCAGACTTGTGTCTTTTGATGTGCCAAAGGGTGACACCCACATCTTAATAGTGGTATGTATGTCGGTACGTTGGAGGCATGACTCTTGATGACGTAGACCTGTTATTCATAGATATGGAATCCATAGCTCCTCTTTAGGAGTAGTGATATCCTCTTATATGCGTTATCCTATAATTGAAAAACTGAAGCGCTCAACTATTTGGATACATAGGTGTAACCCAATGGTATACTGTCTTTGGATTGTAAGTTTTCCAATGGTGAGATAATGGAACGTAAGATAAAATAATCGGGAAGGTAAGACAAAACTTGTCCCTAAGCCGATTATAGATAATCCTATGGGGAAACAATACACTATGATATGTCATGGAGACTTAGCCGTACGGGCTTCGTAATTCTATAAAGTTCGAGAGTGCAACTCCAAGCTTTTAGTGAGTAGTGTTAGAGTTGATAATTATGAAATGTATATCTGGGATATTGGGTTTCATAATTATCAGGAGCTTGAACTATATAGGTCCATTTGGTCCCCTTTGATAGCTCACAAAATTCTGTAACGATACGGCGTGCTTTTATAACAATTGGTGACTTATATCGATTTATTAAATTGGTTGAAAATTTAGAAGAATTAAATAATTCATGTCTGTTGTCGGTTGAATTAATTTTGTGAACAAAATTAATTCAAGATAAACTTGTTGAATTATTGGGGTCAGATAATTCTTGTCTGTTTATCAGTTGATTTAACTTTGGATAAATTAAATCAAGATAAACTTGTAGAATTATTAGGAATCTATTTATTTTCTTAGAGATTATCTAGATAAAGTTGTTTTAATTAGATAACTTCTTTATTGGGTTATTTGAATTAAAACTGAGGCTTTATCCTATAGAATCACGGGTGAAAAATAAAAGATTCACGTGATTTTTATTTCGACAGTTTGCCATGTCGATCCTAAAGTTTGGCCTGTCGATCAGGCAAGTTTGGCCTGCCTGTGAAAAAGTTCGGCCTACCTATGCGCGAATTAAAAATCGCGAGTTTTCACACGTTTTTACGTGTATCTTATCCGATATTGACCCGAATTTGGTTTTGTTTTGAATTTTTGAGACCTTATCTGAGAAGGAATGACCCTAGACCCAACCTCTATAAATAGGGAGTGAGTCTAATGTGTTATTTAGATCAATAGAGAGATTAAGAGTGATACTCTACTGATGAGAATCTGAAACTCCCTAAGAGCTCTTGTTCACAAATCATGAACACTAGCTTTGGGTTCTCTCAATTGGTTGGAAGGAGAGTCACCTTGAGGAAGAGCTGTACATGTGAGCCCACACTTACTCCGATCGTGGATAGAGAATAGCAAAGTAGACCAGTTGGTTAAGGCTCTTATGGAACGTTACTTCTCTACACAGATTTCGGGAGCTTTTCGGCGAATACAAGGTTAGTAAGATCAGGTTAATTTATACATATAGCATGTCAAACTTGTGTTTTGGAAAATACTTTGATTTAAAATTTTTAAAATTTTACTGCGTATTATTTTTTCCAACAGTCTCATATTCAGATCCTTCTGAGTGAAGAAGTACTTTAAACTTTGATGTTCAGTAAAGATCTTGCACTAGACCCCATATAAGTAATGTCTACATATTTTTAGTGCAAAAACAACAGCTGCTAACTCAAGGTCATGAGTAGGATAGTTCTTCTCATAATTCTTTAGTTGTCTCGATGTGTAAGCGATCACTCTGTCATTCAGCATTAGAACTACACCAAGGCCCATCTTAGAAGCGTCACTATAAATCACAAATCTGTCACTTCCTTTAGGAATGGCCAATACTAGAGTTGTAGTTAATCTTTTCTTTAGTTCTTGAAAACTCTTCTTGCATGCATTTGTCCATTCAAACTTCTTTCTTTTGCAGGTTAAATTTGTGAGTGGCGCTGCTATCTTGGAGAAGTCTTCCATAAATCTCCAGTAATAACTGGCTAGGCCTAAGAAGCTCCTTATCTCACTTGCATTCGTCGGTTGTTTCCAGTTGAGAACAGCCTCTACCTTAGCAAGATCTACCATAATCCCTTCCTTTGATACTACATGCCCCAAGAAAGACTCTACTGAACCAGAACTCACACTTGGTGAATTTTGCATATAACATATGTCTCCTTAATGTCTCTGGCACAATTTTCAGATGCTTTACATGTTCTTCTTGACTCTTTGAATAAGCAAGAATGTCATCGATAAACACAACGACAAATTTATAGAGGAAATCCTTGAATACTTGATTCATCAGGTCCATGAAGGCTGTAGGTGCATTTGTTAGACCGAAAGGTATAACCACAAATTTATAGTGACCATACCTCGATCTAAAGGCTGTTTTTGGGATGTCTTCTTCTTTAATCTTCAACTGGTGATATCCCAACTGTAGATCAATCTTTGAGAACACAGATGCACCCATTAGTTGATAAAACAAGTCATTGATTAAGGCAACGGGTACTTGTTCTTAATCATCGCCTTATTCATTTCTCTATAGTCGATGCAGAGTCTCATAGATCCATCCTTCTTCTTGACAAAAAAGACTGTGGCTCCCCATGGTGAGTGACTAGGCTTGATGAAGCCTTTGTTAAGTAGTTACTTTAATTGAGAATGAAGCTCTTTTAACTCTGTCAGGGCCATTCTATGGGGTACCTTTGAAATCGGGTCGGTGCCTGGAGTGAGCACAATCTCAAATTCAAACTCTCTATCAAGGGTTAAGCTTGACAGTTCATCTAGAAACACCTCTGAGAATTCTTGTACTACTGCAACATCTTCAATCCTTATCTTTTGTTCCTGACTTTTGTCCACAATGTTTGCCAAGTAACCCATGCAGCTGCTTGCTAACAAGTTTCTTGCTTTCACGGCTGACAAAAACATACTTGGTTTCTTTCCAGACTTGCCCACATACACGAACTTTTGTTCACCTTCTAGTTGGAACATCACCTTTCATTTCTGACATTCAATAGAAGCATTATATTTGCTCAGAAAATCCATTCCTGGAATCATGTCATAATCATACATGTCGATCATAACGAAGAGTTCACTTTTAGAAATCTATAGAGGAACCATATGCAAACAATGCATAAATACTATCACTTCCCTAGAGGGTAGTGCTGTAGTGAATCCCTATCTCATTGGTTCTATATGTACCCCAACTTCTCAACAAAGGAAGATGATACAAGAGAATGTGTGGCACTCGTATCAAAGAGAACATGTGCATTAATAGAAAGACTTGAAATCTGACCTGTGACCACATTAAAGGCTTTAGCAGCCACCTGTTCCTTCGTCATTGCATAGATGTGGGCATTAGTAGGTAGGGCTTCAAGTCTTCCCTGGCTAATCAGTGGCCCTTCTAAAGAGACTTGCATCTGATGAAGTTGGGCTTGAGGGACTCTCTGCTAAGCTTGTACATTTATCTGATTGGGACAGTTCTTAGCAAAACAGTCTTCAAATCCACTGATGAAACACTAGTTCATACGACATTCTCTAGGATGTTTCTTCCCGCATTTGGTGCAAGGCTGAATCTACCTGTTATTGTTGTTGGACTGGCCACCATTATGCCTCTTGTTGCCTTGACTTTGTTGGTTTTGAGAATTGCCCTTCTGTTTGTTGTTTCTCTAGTTCTAGTGGTTGTTGTTGTTGCTATTGTTGTTCCAGTTTTGGTGGCAGTTATGGGTGTTTGCATTATTTGCTGGCTGACCTGACTGAGGCTATTTTCTTTTTAGCTTCGATAGATGAAATTCAGCACGTTGGGCCCTTAAAACAACCTACTCTTGGTTTCTGGGTGGACTTGCCCCTTCAATAATTGTAGCAATCTTTGGCCTGAGAACTCTGATCAGTCTTCTGACCATTTCACTCTCATCACTAACCATCCTTGGGCAAAGGTGAGCTAACTAATCAAATTTTGCCACTACATCTGTAACTGACATGTCTCCCTAGCGTAGGTTCTTGAACTTATCATAATGCTTCTTGGTAATGTTCATGTGGAAGAACTTCCTGTTGAACTCATGAACGAAGTCAGCCCATTTCATTTCATCAACATTCCTGCTCTGTTCGATTCCATCCCACCAAATTCTAGCCTCCATGGTGAGGCAATACAAAGCACAAAGAACCTTCTCATTATCCGTGAAGCCCATGAGTTTTAGAGTGGCCTTAATTGTCTTTAGCCATCCTTGAGCAAATAATGGATCCTTAGAACCTTCAAAATCTACTGGCTTAACCCTCTTCCATTTAACTAACAAGGGTTCTTGATAGGCCGGTCTAGGTTCAACAGTAAGAGCCAAGACTTCATTTACTTGTGGCTAGGGAGGAGGGGGAGCCGACATAACATTGCCTCATTGTTCACTATCTTGACCATTGGCCCTCAATTATATAATTTCCCTTCTTTGTTCCTCAAGTTACTTTTGCAGCTCAGTGATCATCGTCATCAGCCTTTCGTTGGCCTGAGCACAAGTTTGCATCCTTCTATAGCCATCCATCGTTGATTTCCTAAAAGAATTGGAGCTTAATAATAATCTTCTAATTGATGAGACAAGATTTCACTACCATATCGTGTACTAGGGCCTTGGAGGACTTGCATTCTTAACAATTAACTTAATATATACTTACTTGGAGGACTTGGACCGACATGTGGTGATATGAATTGAAAACGAAATTCCGCTCTGATACCAAAGCCTATAGCGCCCTCTTACGGATGTTACAGATGTCATTACATTCATTCTACTTGCTATTATATAAGATAAACTATTTTAAATAAAAAAGTAATTTGGAAACATACAATAGGATCCATGCATGCATTTTTCAAACTGTTTGATTATAAACATTCCTTAAATAGTTTATCACACCAAAACAAAGGAACCATAATTTAAATAAAAACTACACAACATTTACAAACTACTTGGACAACTCAGGAGGCTAAACTTCAGACATTGACAGGCCAAAGTTGACCGGCAGTCCAAAGTTTAACCACCAACAGGCGACCCGAGGCTCTGCAAAATAGGGCTTAAAAATCACTAAGATTGGTAGACCAACACAGGGTAATCTGCAAGCCGATCATTGCATCAACAAACCGACCAATAATGATCTACAGGCCGATCTGTTGTTAAAGCAAAATTTTTAATTTAAAATGAGTCTCAATATTTCAAAATGTGAAAGACAAATAATAATACTATAAATTTAAAGAGACATAGCTCAAATCTTTAAGGCTATTCAAATAAACATACTTAGATGATTAAACATACTTAGAAAAGTGAAACATAGTTTATAACTTTTATAACTTACTTGGCGTATTCCATTTTCAATCCATCGTTCTTTGCTTATCTCACGCGCCTGTCCTCGCCCTCCACCTATTCCAACATCTTCTGACCCTTTTCTACAGCATGATACAAAACTGAATAAGCAAAAGCTTAGTAAGTACATTTCATGTCTCACAATTTAAAAACATTTTATGAACATTTGTATGAAACATCATCACCTTAAGCATCATCATAATAGTGCACTAGGCACAGTTTCATATAGAACATATCTTTCGTCACATTATCCATATTAAAACTTTATTCATTTTAGCTTAGGGGCCCAAGTGTTTAACTATTTTTATCGTCATTGGCATGCCATCATGAGAGGAGAGAGGTAGCTAATCCCAAACCAAACATGACATCATAACATAAACATAAACATAACATAAACATAGGTGTGCAACACTTATTTAGGTGATACATATATACATACATATTTATATACTTTTATACCTTGAAATACATCATCATCAAACACGCTTAACTTTTGAACATCAAATCTTTCATAAATAACATTAAATGAAACCATCATAGAATCATCATAGATATCATCATGAACATAATTTCAAACTTTTACAAACCACATCATGTTATAGGTGAGAATGTACTTGCTTGTTTAACTTACTCAACCTTAATTGTAGGTGACATCGCTGCGGTCTTGTTGCGCTCACTCTTTAGTGTGTTCATGTCATACTTTATTTAAAATAAAATTAACATTTATTTACATCAAAGAATCATCCATGACCATAACTCATATACACCTCCACTTCGAGAAATAATGAACACAAATATTTGCCTTACCTTTATGTATTCCTAATTCAATAACTCAAAATTTGTACACAATTAAGGTATGAGACTTTAAAGGGACAAATTTAAAACATAAACATAATATCATGATTTTTTGTTGGTCATAAAAATTCTATTGCTAACTGAAACAAGTCACACAACTCACAACACAAAATCTGCCAGCAATAAAAAAACTATGAGCAATCATTACTTACATTCATATAATAAATTATCTATATCCTAAAATAATTTCATAAAAATAGTACATATAATAGACACTTAAAATTACAACATGGCCAAAAATTACCATTAAATAAATTCAAAACGTCCCAAAACGTGCATTGGCAGACAAGAACATTCTTAAACAATTAAAATAAATTTATTTAGACCCTAAAATTCTTATGACACTTTATTAACATATAACTACAAAAGCACAAAAAATCTCATTGTCAAATAAAATCGTTTAGTCACACAAAAACACCACACAACAAGAAGTCCTAAAAATTCACTGATAGAACAGTCTCAAAATCTAGTCTTAATAAAAATTCAATAACATAAAATATTCATCATATCATCATGAGACTTTCCAGTTCATAACTAAATATATACGTAAACATATATGTAAAATTTCATGGGAAATAACATTTATTTACCTAAGAAACAAGGACTGCTCTATAAAAAATTTTACCGATCAGCAATCATAGAATAGTGAGTGGCAGAGAGAAGAAAATCATATTTCAACATAGAAAAATCAAAATAATGTGAAATTTTGAGGAATAACACATAATACATACATGAATAACATATTAAAATTTTAGAGCAATCAGAAATTCCTAAACAAAAATACAATAGTCAAATTAAAGGGAAAAAATTACATTTCAAAAACAACCAAGAACGAATTCTTACCTTAAAACAAATTCTTCTCAACTTTGTTTTGAATTCACATATAAGAAGATTTGATGTTTCATTCAAATTTTTGCAAGAACATAAGGAAAAGAATAGGGGTGAAAATGTGGAGAAAGAGAGAGTGTTTCTGAGAGAATTTTTAGAGAGAGAAAAAGAGAGTGATAGAGAGATAGTTTATGTGAAAATGAAATAACGTAAGAGGGAAAACTCATCTTCTCTATAATTATCAGAAATTTTTTGACTAGAATTGATGCAAATTCATGTGGGGAATGGAGAGGATTAGGGAAAGTCAACAAATTTGTTCCTACTTACCATATTTCACAATTTTCAAAAGAGGAAACCCTCATCAAATAATTCAATTAACTTAAAAGTCAAACATTTGATTACCTAAAATGGGGAATCAAACAAAAAATATGTCAATCAATCAAAATACAATCATTCTATTATATCCTATCACAATAATTATCATTGTCACAAATTTTGGGAGATTTCTGCTGATTGCACATCAACAGTCTTTGGCCTTCTGACTGCTCAGTTTGGCCTGCTGAAGGCATGAGGTCTGGCTTGCCAATTGAATTCGTTAGCCCGCCGTTCCGTGAGGGACAATTCGGCCTGCCGAACTTGAAGGATCAGCCTGTCAAACTACCATATACACTAAAATATAACAAACATTAATTAGTCATTAAGTAATTATGAAGCATACAATGTTAATGACATGAACACCTTTGAGCACACCAATTCCACGTGACCATCACCTGTCATCATACTTAAAATAAAATTGTTAGTAACATTTTATCATATAATTGAGGAAAAATGCTTAACATCGTTATTTACAAAATATAATCCATTACATGAAAATTTGGTGGGTGTTACACTCCCAATAAGTGTCGTAATAAATGGATCAGCTAAATTATCCTTTGACGTAATTTTGCATACCATGATGTGCCTGCCCTCGATGAAGCCCTTTATCACATGATACTTCTGATCAAGATGCTTACTTTTCTTGTAAAATCTTGGTTCCTTAGCATTACCTACCATCGTGCTGTTATCACAATATAGCGATATCGCCTTATCCATATAAGGAACAACCTCAAGATCCCAGAGGAACTTGCGGAGCCACATTGCTTCTTTTGAAGCATCACTAGCTGCTACATACTTGGCCTCCATTATTGAAATTGAAGTGCAATCTTGCTTCACACTTCTCCAACTGATGCACCGTGGCCCAAAGTAAACACAAACCCCTAAGTCGATCTCAGTATATCCTAGAGGAGTTAAGTCCTCACCCGAATATACAAGCATATGCTCTTGAGTCCTTCTTAGGTACCTGAGAATATGATGTACCATAACCTAGTGGTTTGAACCCAGATCCACTTGAAATCGACTTACTATCCCTACCGAATAACAAATATCCAGTCGTGTGCAAAGCATGGCATACATGAGACTACTTACTACCGAAGCATAAGGCACCTTCTTCATGTATTCTCTTTCTTCCTTATACTTTGGAGAGTCTTTCTTAGAAAGAGTAATTCCAAACCTAGATGGTTGCCTACCTTTCTTGGAATCCTGCATTACATACCTCCTAAGAATTTTCTCTATATAGCCGGCTTGTGACAAAGCAATCATTTTGTTCTACCTATCTCGAAAGATCTGGATACCAAGAATAAAATTAGCCTCACCCAAGTCATTCATGTCAAATTGCTTGGTCAACCATAATTTAATTGATGACAATGCCCCAACATCATTACCAATTAGCAGATTATCATCCACATAGAGCAGTAGAAAAACCACCTTCCCATCCTTAATGTGCTTGTAAACACTGGTTCATCCACATTTTATGAGAACTCAAAAGTCTTGATCACCTGATCAAATCATATGCTCTAGGAATAGGAAGCCTGCTTAAGTCCATAAATTGACTTTAGCAGCTTACAAACCTTAGCTCTCGACCCATGACCTTGAACCCGTCTAGTTGTTCCATATAGGACTTAAGCATGGCTACAGGTGAAAAGGTTTCCTGACAATCGATTCCTTCCTTTTGCGTGTAACACTTAGCTACCAGTCTAGCCTTAAAGGTTTCAACCTTTCCATCCACTCCTCTTTTCCTCTTGTAGATCCACTTATACCTTATGGGTTTTATCCCTTCGGGAAGATCCACAAGCTCCTAGACCCGATTAGTCTCCATAGACTTCATCTCTATGTTCATGGCCTCTGTCCAGAGTTTTGAATCAACATCCTCCATAGCCTCTATGTAAGTATAAAGATCCCTATCATATTCACCCGATTCAGCCAAGAAGGCCTCACCAATGAAAATATACTTCTCGGGTTGATGCTTGATCCTTCCACTACATCGAAGCCCCTTAGGTTATTGTTTAGGTTGGTTTGGTTTTTCAACACTGATCGGAACAGTTTCATTCAGAACCACCTGAGTGATTGGATCACACCTTAACTCCTCAAGCACCATTTTGCTTCAAGGGTTAAAGTCATCCATGTAACTCTCCTTATAAGAAAGTTACATTAGTTGAAACCATGACTTTATGTTCCTTTGGGTTATAGAAATAACCCCTTTCAGTCCATTTTGGATATCCTATAAACATGCAAACTTTCGAACGTGCTTCCAACTTATTCGCATCCTTAAACAGGACATGAGCCAGACATCCCCATATGCGAATATGGTTTAAGGATGTCTTCTTGGCCGTCCACAACTTGTGAGGAGCTTTAGGGACTGATTTTGAAGGCACATTATTCAAAAGATAACATGTGGTTTATAGTGCATATCCCCAAAAGGATAAAGGCAATGATGAATAACTCATCATGGACCTGACTATGTCCAATAAAGTCCTATTTCTTCTCTCTGCTACACCATTCTACTATGGAGTGCCTGGTGTAGTCAAATGGGATAAAATCTCATTCTCTAATAAGTGTCCCAAAAACTCATCAAAAAGGTATTCTCCATCTCGATCGGATCAAAGTGCCTTTTTAGGTCTACCCAATTGTTTTTCCACTTTAGCTTGAAACTCCCTGAACTTGTCAGAAGTTTCGCTTTTGTGGTGCATCAGGTACACATACCCATACCTTGAGTAATCATCAATAAAAGGGACGAAGTACTCATACCCTCCTCTTGCCTTGATGTTCATCAGTCCGTAAACATTACTATGCACAAGTTCTAGAACCACTTTGGCCCTATTGCCCTTAGACCTGAATGGTCTTTTGGACATTTTACCCTCCAAACAAGATTCATAGTAAGGTATAGATTCCACCTTTAAGTGACTTAAAGGTCCATCCCTTACCAACCTTTGAATCCTATTCAGGTTAATATGACCAAGGTGCAAATGCCAAAGATAAGTCTTATTAGAGTGAGAAGTTTTAAGTCTTTTAGGGTTGTTATCATTCATCTCAACATTAAACAATAAGTTCATCTTAGGTTTGATAAAATATAGATTATTTTGCATCCATTCATAACGTTAAAAGATTTGTTTTTACGAATCACCACTTTATTATGAAAAGAAACCAAATAGGAGTCTTTAAATAAACAAGCTACAAAAATTAAAATTCCTCTTAAATTTAGGAACATAAAAACAATCTCGTAAAATTAAATTCCCTTAATTATCAAAATAAAGATGGACGTCTCCCACTACTTCAGCTAAGACCAAGGATCCATTGCCTACCTGAAATGTGAAGTCTTTAGGAAGCAAACTTCTCGTTTCTTTGAACCCCTACAGAGAAATACAAACATATTTAGTTGCACTGGAATCTATGTCGACCCAAATGTCACTGGATTCCTCAACTAAACCTGTTTAGAGCTCCATTTAATTTGAGCAATAGACAAGATGTGACCTTGATGGAGCTAATAAAGCAGTTACAGGAGTTCAAAAATCTAATTAGGGAAACTCCTACTGATGGTGAGGCCAACTTGGCAACTATATCTGGTTCTAAACCTAACCCAAGGACTGGAAAGAAGGAGAAGGCTAAGAATGAAAAGTCTTCTGTCGCAGCAAAGGCAAGGATAAGAAGAAGAAAAAGAAAATCCAAAGAAGCTCAAGCACTTTTTTTGTGGAAGAGTTAGGCACATAAAGAAGAATTGCAAGGACTTTATTTCTTGATTAGGAAAGCATAAACTTCTAGTTATTAAAACTTATTTAGTTGAGGAATCAAGTGACACTTGGGTCATAGATTCTAGAGTAGCTAATCATGTTTGCATTTCTCAATAACGATTCAAGGAAATGAAAAGTCCATTGCATGAGCACTTTACGTTACGAATGGGCGAAGGATCCTTGGTGTTGGCTAAAGCAGTAGGAGTTTTCCATCTTTATTTTGATAATTATAAGATTTTAGCTTTGATAGATTATTTTTATGTTCCTAAACTTAAAAGGAATTTAATATATGTAGCTTGTGTATTTAAAGATTTTTATTTAGTATCTTTTAATAATAAATAGGTGAATTGTAAAAACAAATCTTTTATCTATGATGGATGGATACAAAACAATCCAATTTTATCAAACCTATGATGGACTCACTGCTGAATACTGAGGTTAATAATAACTCTAAAAGACTTAAAACTTCTTACTCTAATAACACTTATCTTTGGCATTTGCGATAAGGTCATATTAGCTTGAATAGGATTCAAAGGTTGGTAAGGGATAGACCTTTAAGTGACTTAGAGATGAAATCTATACCATAATGTGAATCTTGTCTACAAGGAAAAATGACCAAAAGATTGTTCGAGTCTAAAAGCAATAAGGTCGAAGGGGTTCTAGAACTTGTACATAGTGATCTTTGTGGTCCTATAAACATCAAGCCATGTGGAGGGCATGAGTACTTTGTCACTGTTGTTGATAATTACTCAAGATATAGGTATATATAACTAATGCATCATAAAAGCGAAAAATTTGACAAGTTTAGGAAGTTTAAGGCTGAAGTAGAGAAGCAATTAGGTAAACCTATAAAGGAATTTTGATTCGATCGAGGTAGAGAATACCTCTCTAATGAATTCTTAGGACACTTTTTAGAAAATGAGATTTTACCCTATTTGACTACGTCAGGCACTCTGTAGCAGAATAGCATAGCTGAATGAAGAAATAGGATTTGTTAGACATGGTTAGGTCTATGATGAGTTATTCAACATTGCTTTTATTCTTTTGGGTATACACTACAAACCGCATATTATCTTTTAAACAATGTGCCTTCAAAATTGGTTCCTAAAACTCCTCATCAGTTGCGGCTGGGGAAGACGACATCCTTAAATCATATTTGCATATGGGGATGTCTGGCTCATGTCCTGTACAAGGAAGCAAACAAGTTGGAAGAAGGTTCGAAAGTTTGTATGTTTGTAGGATATCCAAAAGAGATGAAAGGAGGTTATTTTTGAAATCCAAAAGAAAAAAAAGCCGTGGTTTCAACAAATGCAACATTCCTTGAGGAAAGTTACATGAATGACTTTAAGCCTTGAAGTAAAGTAGTACTTAAGGAGTTAGCGAGTGATTTGATCACTCTGGGGAAACCCATCCAATCAATGTAAAAAATCAATTGAACAACAACCTAAGGAGCTTTAGTGTAGTGGGAGGATCGAGCGTCAACCAGAGAGGTATATGTTTAATGGTGAAGCCTACTTGGCTGAACCAGTTGAACATGATAGGGATCCTTACACTAACACAGAGGCTATGGAGGATGTTGATTCACTGCTCTAGACAAAAGCTATGGACACTGAGACGAAGTCTATGGAGACTAATTAAGTTTGGGAACTTATGGATCTTCCCAAAGGTGTAAACCCATTAGGTGTAAGTGGATCTATAAGAAAAAGGGAGGAGCAGAGGAGAAAGTGAAAACTGTTAGGCATGTATGTCTTAAGGAGTAAAAATGTAATATGTTTTTGGAGACATTTTTATCAATCAAGAATTCATTTATCATTTATATACCAAATCTTGTCCTCTTTACGTTCATGTTTATCGAATGTATGTTAAGCAAACAATAGTTTGAGACTATCAGTCTAAACCTTTAAGAATTGGGCATATAATGGATAGATTATGCAAAAGACACGATTCTTAAGGTGACGGTCTAAATCATAAGATCCACAACTGAGGGAATAAAATTGGGCGCTTTATTCATGTAAAGATTGTTATGTTGTCTATACCCCTATTGGGAAATGGTTTGTCTTAACCATCGGAGGTGGACTCCATAAACAAAAACATTAGCACGTTGTCATAAGTGACGATATGTTGGATTAGGACATAAAGTGAACTGATTTGGATTAATAATTCTGTCTCGGCAAGTCGGTTCACTTTAGACAATCTTTTGTATTGTATCTTAATCCTAAGATGAATAGTGGGCCTATTGTCTTGACTTGTGTCTTTTGATGTACTAAAGGGTGACACCCACATTTTAATAGTGGTATGCATGCCGGTACGTTGGAGGCATGACTCTGGATAGCGTAGACCTATTATTCATAGGTATGGAATCCATGGCTCCTCTTTAGAAGTTGTGATATCCTCTTATATGCATTATCCTATGATTGAAAAACTGGAGCGCTCAACCATTTGGATACATTGGTGTAACCAATTGGTATACTGTTTTTGGATGGTAAGTCTTCTGATAATGAGATAATAGAACGTAAGACAAAATAATCAGGAAGGTAAGACAAAACTTGTCCTTAAGTAGATTATGGATAATCCTATGGGGATACGATACACTATGATATGTCATGGAGATTTAGCTATACGGGCTTCATAATTTTATATAGTTTGAGAGTGTAGCTCCAAGCTTTTAGTGGAGTAGTGTTGGAGTTAATAATTAAGAATTGTATATCTAGGATATTGGGTCTCATAATTTTTGGGAGCTTGAACTATATAGGTCCATTTAGTCCCCTTTGCTAGCTCACAAAATCCTGTAACAATATGGCGTGCTTTTCCAATAATTGGTAACTTATGTCAGATTTATTAAATTTGTCAAAATTTAGAAGAATCAAATAATTCATGTCTGTTTATCGGTTGAATTAATTTTGTGATAAAATTAATTCAAGATAAACTTTTAAATTATTGGGATCAGATAATTATTGTCTTTTTGTAAATTGATTTAATTTTGAATAAATTAAACCAAGACAAACTTATAGAATTATTAGGAATTCATTTCTTTTCCTAGAGATTATCTAGATAAAGTTGTTTTAATTAGATAACTTCTCTATTGGGTTATTTGAATTAAAACTGAGACTTTATCCTATAGAATCTCAGGTGAAAAAATAAAAGATTCATTGAGATTTTTATCGACAGTTTGGCATGTCGATCCTTAAGTTTGGTCTACCGATGGGACAAGTTTGGCTTGCCTATTGATAGATTGGCATGCCGATCGCGCGATAAAAAGATCACGCATTTTCACGCAGATTTCATCATATATTAATCCGAATTTGACTCTAATTTGAATTTTGAGGCAATATCTGATAAAAACTGACTTTCAGAAACTCCTTAAAAGCTCTTATTCACAAATCACAAGCACTAGCTTTGGGTTCTCTCAATTGATTAGAAGGAAAGTCACCTAGTGTAAGAACTGTACATGTAAGCCTACACTCACTATGATCGTAGATAGAGAATAGCAAAGAAGGCTAGTTGGTTGAGGTCTTTTTGGAACGTTACTAATCTTCACTGATTGCGGGAGTTCTTCGGCATTCAAAGGTTAGTAAGATCTGGTTAATTTATGTATATAGCATGTCAAACTTGTGTGTTGAAAAATACGCTGATATAAAATATTTAAAATTCTGTTGCTTATTATTTTTCCAATAATTGGTATCAAAGACAGGTTTTTACTTAAATTTATGAGTTTGTGATCATGCTATATGTATAAATTATGTGATCTTGATCTCTCCTGTGCATAAATTTAATTTTATAGAGAGTTGGCACTCTAGGTTTCTATATAATATTATATATTGTCATGGATTATATGGTGAATATTTATTAATTAATTATGGTTGATTAAATTATTATTTAATTATTTATTAATTAACTAATTTATACCGGTTATGGTTCCTTAGAGGTTAGAATGTATTTCTAGGTTTTTCATGTAATTAGATGGTGGACTATCATCTTTGTCGAGGAATTATTATTTAATTTTAAATTTGTAAAAATTTTGTAATTAAATAATCATTTGGAGAAGACGGACCTAGAAGATGGATGATGGCGATCCCAAGTATTTCCTGAGTCTCTAATTTTATGTTTTTGAATTGTTGAAAATAAAATTGGTGAATTGCATTAAAAATTGTATTTTTGGAAAGAGTGATTTCTACTCGATTGGCATGCCGTAACCCCAGTTCGATAGGCCGATGGTTGCAAACCGGCAACCCGGACGAAAGGTTCGATAGGGCAAAAATCAAGTGGCTCTAACAGTAGGCCGATCTATCATGAATCGGCAGGCCAATCTATCATGATCGACAGGCCGGTAGGTCATGACCGGCAGACCGATCACCTAGATCGGCTTGTCGATAGAGAGTTAAAATTTTTTTAGAAAATGTGCCATTTTTCGTGCAGTTTTAATTTTATTTTTGGACAATTCTAAAAAACATTAAATTTGGATATGACCGAAAATATGGAGTATTTGATTCATATGGGATTGAAGACTTGGAGATAGGATTTACATGAAGAAGGATACAGCTTGAGGATTCAAGGATGAAGAATCGATAATATGTTTCGATTATTCTCTTGTAATCTTTGTTTTTCTATTCTCTAGGGTGGAACCATAATATTACGGTTATTTATTACTATTTTTCTTGTGATTTGCTTGATTGCTTTGCTTGTCTGCATTATAATATGATTTGCCATGTATATTGATAACATGTCATATAGAATAGGGAGTGCTGTTCATATTAAAATTGTTTATGCATGTTTTTAAAATAAAACCTTCATTTCAAAAGATTGAGTGGAAGAAAGTTTTTGAAGAGAGGGCCTAAGGCCTCCACCGTTGGTCCATAGGAAGAACATGGTGGTCCTGACCACTAGGAAGGGATTTCTATCATGTAACAAATTGGATCTCTGAGAGGATAAGGTATTTTAGCATGACTTATGGTTGCATACCCCCAGGTGGTGATTATAAATCATGGATAAAATATTGAAACGATGGTTATACACTCATGTTAATTTTATTATTAACCTCCCCTAGGAGCTCTATTAATAAAATTAATGGCCAAAGAAACGATTATTCATATATGCTGGATCATACGAGTCCTAGATGGCATATATTAATCAAGAGGGGATCCGTGTTCCTGATTGAATTTGGCATGACTCCCCTAGGAGCTTGTTGAATTCTGAGTTGGGAATTATCATTGTAAGATTGTGATATTTTCAAGGTTTTGACACATAAACACATTTGTATGTTTTGTGTTATCTTACTAAATTATTATGATATGTTTGCTTATGTTTGGTATATGATTCTTTATTGTAGATTAGAAATGTCTAAAAACGTTTTATCTTTGATACTTGACAAAAACCAATTAACCAAAGAGAATTATAATGATTGAAAACAAAACCTAGATATCGTCCTCTCTTTTGAGAAACTGAAATTTATGCTAACAACCCCTTGTCCTCCCGAGCCTATGGGAGATTCGACTAATGAGCAATTCTAAGCGTATGATAGCTGGAAAGACACAAACGATCAGGCCCGCTGCTATGTTATAGCAAGCATGAATAATGTGCTACAAGCTCAACATGAAGATTATGAGGCTATGAAGCATATCGTAGATAATTTTGAAGACATGTTTGGAAGCCAGGCCCTAACAAAGCGGTTAGGGGCACTACGAAAACTCTTAAACTGTAAGCAAAGGCCAGGGACATCTATAAAGGAGCACATGATATTGGTCATGGGTTACCTCGCTGAGGCATAAACCAATGGAGCCGACATCAATGCTGAAACTCAGATGACTATGGTCTTTGAGACTTTGTTAGAGGAATTTATTCCATTTAGAGGTACTTTTAATTTGAGCAATAGGCGAGATATGACCTTAATAGAATTAATGAAACCTTACAGGTGTTCGAACTACTGATCAGGGAGTTTCCTGTTGGTGGCAAGGCTAATTTGGCGACTGCTTTTGATTCCAATCCTAACTCTAGGAATGGAAAGAAACAATGGGCAAAGAATGGGAAGTCTTCTATTCTTGCTAACAAAAACAGAAAGAAGAAGAAGAAGAAGAACCCAAAGAAGCTTAAGTGCTTCTTTTGTGGGAAGTTTGGGCATATAAAGAAGCATTGCAAGGACTTTCTTTCCAAAGGAGGTAGGTGTGATATTCTATATTTAGAAACTTGTTTGGTTGAGGAATCTAGTAACATTTGGGCCATAGATTCTGGTGCAACTAATCATGTTTGTGTTTCTCTACAAGGGTTCAAAGAAACGAGAAGTTTGCTTCAGGAAGACTTCACGCTTTGGATAGGTGATGGATTCTTGGTCTTAGCGGAAGCAATGGGAGACGTCCATCTTTATTTTGATAATTACAGGAATTTAATTTTGCGAGATTGTTTTTATGTTCTTAAATTTAAAAGGAATTTAATTTCTATAGCTTGCTTATTTAAAAACTCCTATTTGGTTTCTTTTAATAATAAAGTAATGATTCATAAAAACAAATCTTTTATTTATTCTAGATGGATGCAAAATAATCTATATTTTATCAGGCCTAAAATGGACTTACTACTTAATACTGAGATAAATAATAATAACTCTAAAAGACTTAAAACTTCTCACTCTTCTTAAAACTTCTCACTCTAATAAGACTTATCTTTGGCATTTATGCCTTAGTCATATTAACCTGAATAGGATTTAAAGGTTTGTAAGGGATGGACCTTTAATTCACTTAAAGGTGGAATCTATACCTCAATGTGAATCTTGTTTGAAGGATAAAATGACCAAAAGACCATTTGGGTCTAAGGGCAATAGGGCCAAAGGGGTTCTAGGACTTATGCATAGTGATGTTTGCAAACCGATGAACATCCGAGCATGAGGAAGGTAGGAGCACTTCGTCACTTTTGTTGATGATTACTCAAGGTATGGGTATGTGTACCTAATGCACCACAAAAGTAAAAATTTTGACAAGTTTAGGAAGTTTCGAGCTGAAGTGGAGAAGCAATTAGGTAGACTCACAAAGGCACTTCGATCCGATCGAGGTGGAGAATACCTTTTTGATGAGTTTTTAGGACACTTATTAGAGAATAGGATTTTATCCCATTTGACTGCGCCAAGCACTCTGCAGCAGAATGGGGTAGTAGAGAGAAGGAATCCCATTGACTGCACCAGGCACTCTACAACAGAATGACATAGCAGAGAGAAGGAATAAGACTTTATTGGACATGGTCAAGTCTATGATGAGTTATTCATCATTGCTTAGTCCTTTTGGGGATATACACTACAAACTACATGTTATCTTTTGAACAATGTGCCTTCAAAATCGGTCCCTAAAACTTCTCATGAGTTGTGGATGGGCAAGAAGACATCCTCAAACCATATTCGCATATGGGGATATCCAGCTCATGTCTTGTTTAAGGATGCGAATAAGTTGAAAGCATGTTCAGAAGTTTACATGTTTGTAGGATATCCAAACCGGAGTAAAGGGGGTTATTTCTATAACCCAAAGGAAAATAAAGTCGTGGTTTCAACTAATGCAACTTTCCTTGAAGAGAGTTACATGGACGACTTTAAACCTCGAAGCACAGTGGTGCTTGAGGAGTTAAGGAGTGATCCAATCACTCTGAAGGTTCCGAATGAAACTATTCCGATCAGTATAGAAAAACCAAATGAACTCGAACAACAACTTAAGGGGCCTCGATGTAGTGGGGGGATCGGGCGTCAGCCCGAGTGGTATATGTTCAATGGTGAGGCCTTTTTGGCTAAACCAGATGAATATGACAGGGATCCTTATACTTACATAGAGGCTATGGAGGAGGTTGATTCAAAACTCTAGACAAAGGCCATGAACATAGAGATGAAGTCTATGGAGACTAATCAGGTTTGGGAGCTTGTAGATCTTCCCGAAGAGGTAAGACCCACAGGGTGTAAGTGGATCTATAAGAGAAAAATAGAAGTGGATGGAAAGGTTGAAACCTTTAAGGCTAGACTAGTTGCTAAAGGTTACATGCAAAAGAAAGGAATCGATTACGAGGAAACCTTTTCGCCTGTAGCCATGCTTAAGTCCATCCGGATTGTCTTGTCCATAGCTATTGCTTTCGACTACAAGATTTGGCAGATGGATTTCAATATGGCTTTTCTAAATGGCTATCTTGATGAGTCCATTTATATGGAACAATTAGACGGGTTCAAGGTCAAGGGTCAAGAGGGTAAGGTTTGTAAGCTGCTAAAGTTAATTTATGGACTTAAGCAGGCTTCCTATTCTTAGAACATAAGATTTGATCAAGTGATCAAGACTTATGGGTTTTCACAAAAAGTGGATGAGCCATGTGCCTACAAACACATTAAGAATGGGAAAGTGGTTTTTCTACTACTCTATGTAGATGACATTCTGCTAATTGGCAATGATGTTAGGGCATTGTCATAGGTCAAATTATGGTTGACCAAGCAGTTTGATATGAAGGACTTGGGTGAGGCTAATTTTGTTCTAGGTATCTAGATATTTCGGGATAGAAAGAACAAAATGATAGCTTTGTCCCAAGCCGGGTACATAGATAAAACTCTCAGGAGGTTTGCAATGCAGGATTCCAAGAAAGGTGGGCAACCATCTAGGTCTGGAATTACTCTTTCTAAGAAATACTCTCTTAAGCCTGAGGAAGAAAAAGAATACATGAAGGAGGTGCCTTATGCTTCAGCAGTGCATAGTCTCATGTATGCCATGCTTTACACTTGACTTGATATTTGTTATGCGGTTAGGATTGTAAGTCGATTTTAGGCGAATCTAGGACCGAACCACTGGGTTGCAGTTAAGCATATTTTCAAGTACCTGAGAAGGACTCGAGGGTATATGCTTGTGTATTCGGGTGAGGACTTAACTTCTTTAGGATATACTAACTCGGATTTTCAATCTTATCTAGATTTGAGAAGATCGACTTCTGGGTTTGTGTTTAGTCTAGGCAGTGGTGCCTTCAGTTGGAGAAGTGTGAAGCAATATTGCACTTCAGATTCAACGATGGAGACCGAGTATGTGGCAGCTAGTAATGCTTCAAAAGACACAGTATGGCTCGCAAGTTCCTTGGGGATCTTAAGGTAGTTCCTGGTATGGATAACGTGGTATCACTATACTGTGATAACAGTGTAGCGGTAGCTAATGCTAAGGAACCAAGATTTCACATGAAGAGTAAATTATTGATCGAAAGTACCATGCGATAAAGGACTTCATCGAGAACAGGCATGTCATGGTGTGCAAAATCGCATTAGAGAATAATTTAGGTGATCCATTCACAAAGACACTTACTAGGAAAGTCTTCGAGAGGCATGTGCAAGCAATGGGGATTCGAGATTTATCATATTTACTCACTTAGTGCAAGTGGGAGATTGTTAGGAGTAAAAATGTATTTTGGAGACATTTTTATCAATAAAGAATTCATTTATCACTTATGTACCAAATCTTGTCCTCTTTACGTTCATATTTATCGAATGTATGTTAAGCAAACAATAGTCTAAGACTATCATTCTAAACCTTTAAGAATTGGGCATATGATGGACAGATTATGCGGAAGACACAATTCATGAGGTGAAGGTCTAAATCAAAAGATCCATAATCGAGGGAATACAATTGGGCGATTTATTTATGTAAAGATTATTATGTTGTCTATATCCCTATTGGGAGATGGTTTGTCATGACCATCAGAGGTGGACTCCATGAATAGAAGCATTGGCACATTGTCATAAGTTATGATGTGTTGGATCGAGATATAAAGTGAATTGATTTAGATTAAATATTCTGTCTCGGCAAATCAATTCACTTTAGACAATCATTTGTATTGTATCTTAATCTTGAGATAAATAGTGGGCCCGTTGTCTTGACTTGTGTCTTTTGATGCACCAAAGGGTGGCACCCATATTTTAATAGTGGTATGCATGCCGATACGTTGGAGGCATGACTCTTGATAGTGTAGAGCTATTATTCGTAGATATGGAATCCATAGCTCCTCTTTAGAAGTAGTGATATCCTCTTATATGTGTTATCTTATGATTGAAAAACTAGAGTGCTCAACCATTTGGATACATAGTGCAACCGAATGGTATACTGTCTTTGGATGGTAAGTTTTTCGATGGTGAGATAATGGAACGTAAGATGAAAATAATCGAGAAGGTAAGACAGAACTTGTCCTTAAGCCGATTATGGATAATCCTATGGGGATACGATACACTATGATATGTCATGGAGACTTAGCTCTATAGGCTTCGTAATTCTATATATTTCGAGAGTGTAGCTCCAATCTTTTTGTGGAGTAGCGTTGGAGTTGATAATTATGAAATGTATATCTAGGTCCATTTGGTCCCCTTTACAAACTCATAAAATCCTGTAACGATACAGTGTGCTTTTCCAATAATTGTTAACTTATGTCAGATTTATTAGATTTGTTGAAATTCAAAAGAATTAAATAATTCATGTCTGTTTATCGGTTGAATTAATTTTGTGACAAAATTAATTCAAGATAAAATTGTTGAATTATTAGGATCGGATAGTTCTTATCTGTTTATCAGTTGATTTAATTTTGAATAAATTAAATCATGATAAACTTGTAGAATTATTAGGAATTCATTTATTTTCCTAGAGATTATCTAGATAAAGTTGTTTTAATTAGATAACTTCTTTATTGGGTTATTTGAATTAAAATTGAGACTTTATCCTATAGAACCTCAGATGGACAAATAAAAGATTCACTCAAATTTTTATTAACAGTTCGGCATGCCGATCCTCGCGTTCGGCATGCCGATGAGGCAAGTTCGGCTTGCCTATTAGACAGATCAGCATGTGGATCACGTAATAAAAATATCACATGTTTTCACTCAGATTTCATCATATATTGATCTAAATTTGATTCTAATTCAAATTTTGAGACATTATCTAATAAGGACTGACTCTTAGACCCAACCTCTATAAGAAGGGAGTGAGTCTTACTATTATTTAGATTAGTTGACAGATTAAGAGTGAAACTCTGTTGGTGAGATTCTGAAACTCCCTAAGATTTCTTGTTCACAAATCACTAACACTAGCTTTGGGTTCTCTCAATTGGTTGGAAGGAGAGTCACCTGGTGGAAGAGTTGTATGTGTGAGCCCACACTCACTCCAGTCGTGGATAGAAAATAGCAAAGAAGGCTAGTTGGTTGAGGCCCTTCTGGAAGTTACTTCTCTTCATAGATTGCGGAAGTTCTTTGGCATTCAGAGGTTAGTAAGATCTGGTTAATTTATGTATAAAGCATGTCAAACTTATGTTTTGGAAAATACTATGATATAAAATTTTTAAAATTCCACTGTGTACTTTTTTCCCAACAAAGACCTATAAGGCTAGACTGACGATTTAACCCCAAATTTGACCACTATAAATAGCGAGTGAGTTTCTTAGTTATTCAAATCATTTGAAAAGCATAGAGTGAGTACTCTAGTGAGAGAAACTCTGAAACTCCCAAAGAACTATTGTTCGACATCAAAAAACTTAGATCTTGGTCTTCTCAAGTGGCTAGTAGAAGAGTCACCAAAGGAAAAACTATACAACATGCGATCGCCTATACTCTGATCAAGGATAGAAAATAATAAAGAAGACTAATTGGTTTAGGCTCTTATGAAACATTCTTTTCTTCATAGATTGTTGCTGCTTTTCAATTCACAAAAGAAGTTAGTAAGATCTGTCATTAATTTCTGTATTTAGCATGTCAAGCTTATGTTTTGGTAAATTCTTTCATTTAAAATTTTTAAAATTCTACTATGTACTGTTTTTGAATAAAAGTGATTGGGATTTGCGGTTTGGCTGTATTCGCTAGCAACTCATTTTATTTTTCATGTTATTTTTTATTTGTTTAGTTTAGTCTCATTTTATTTTGCGTAGTTTCATTCATGTATCTTTCCCACTCTTAATCAATAAATAATGGATAATTGTCATAAGTGATTCTTATCACAATAGTATTATCCTAGTCCTCTGACCTGAAATCATCATGGTTTCCTACATGACAAGTTCTATATTTTGACACAGTCTAATATTATCTTCAACAGGATGATGGAATAGATTGTTGTTGGATATAGAGTGAATCATGTGAGGAATATGAGTGATTAAGAAGGAATTTGTCCCTCATTTATTATGAGAAAGATATCTATGGGCCCCTCGATAAGTTAGACTGAAGAAAAATGTATGGCCATACTAGAATGAATTGATAAGGGTTATCAATATCAGTCTACTTAAGATCGAGAAATAATATGGTTGAATAGTATAAGGATGACATAAACTATGCCTTATGTTCAATCAAGGTATCTAGAGACAAAAGGACTTTAATACTTATTGTGGATTAGGTTATGTCGGATTATTGACATTCGCATAACTTGGGTAA
>CAMOHE010036895.1:0-37711 GCA_946598075.1 Artocarpus hirsutus
TAAAATTTCAAAATGCAAGAAAATTTTGAAAAAATAGAAAAACTTTGAATTTTAAAATCTAACCTCGAATCAAAGCTTGAAAACGTTGTTTTTGTTGTTGAATCTCGCTCCCGAGCCTTCGATCTCCTAGCCCGAAGCTTAAAAACGAAATTTGTTTAAAAGATTTTAGAGAGAGAATGAGAGAGGGTGAGAGAACCCGAGAGAAGGGAAGAGAAGAGAGAGAGTGAACGAGAGAAAATGAAGAGAGAGAGAGAGAAAGTGAAATAAATAGAAGAAGAGAGAGGAAAGTAGTTGCACAAAGCTGTGAGCAACTACACACTGTTTTCAAATTAAAACTTAAATTAACAATCAAAAACAATTTAGAACAATTAAAAATCATCAAAAAGTAATTAACACAAGGTTTCCACAAAGTAATCAAATTAAGTTTAAAACACTTATCATGACACACTAATTCACCATTTAACATTCTAATTCTATTTAATTAACTTCGGGATGTTACACTAATAAAACAGGGGCAGTCGACCGCTCCTTGTGTATGGCGGTCGACTATCTAGTCATAGCTCATTTGGCAAACGCATTTTTCAGCTTCTCAGAGTTATCCGATTCATTTGATTTGAACCAATTGAATAATTCCTACTTTATTTGACCCGGGTATCTGTCATAATGCCTCAATTTAAATTCAGATAACCCAAGATGTAATATATATGACTATCTAAAGTGAATTGATTTACTAAAACGGAATTGTTAATCAAATTAATTCATCTTTAGTCCCGATCCAATATATCATCACCAATAAAAATATGCCAATATTTTTATTCGCGGAGTCCAACTTCGATTACCAAAATAAGCCATCTTGTATTAGGGATGTAGGCAATATACTAATCTTAACATGAATAAAGTGCTCAACTTTATTTCCTTAATTACGGACCTTATATATTTAGATTATTACCTTAAGATTCATGTTTTTTGTATAACTTGTCCATCATATGTACAATCATAAAGGTTTAGAAATGATATTCTCAGATTTTTGTTTGCTTAACATATATTTAACATAAATAAACATAAAGAGGATATATTTGATATATGAAATAAATATTACAACTCTTTATTGATTACATATCTCTAAAAACTACATCATTTAATACTTAGGGCATTTTGTCTAACAGGATATCCATTTTTCGAAGTCAGAAGTATATCCATATCTATACAAGCCATCTTTAGAAACGGAAAAACTTACATGCCTAAGAGTATGCCTAAGTTGTGAAGCTGCACTTTCACAATATCAAAAAAAAAAAAAAAAAAGATCAAGAAAAAGATGATCAAAATCTTAGAACAAGCAGTGCAAGCGTCAAACTGATTGATATTAGACTATTTTTTCTGTGTTTCATGTCTAGTTGATTCTAAAAAAATAAAACCAGAAAAATTATAATATTAATTTAACACAAGAGAGGGTGAATTTCTGATTCTAAGTTAGGAAGAAGGTGATAGGAATCGTCATTTTATTCCAATGACCATTCCATGAAACCAAGGGCACCCTTATTACATGACTTAATAACACAAATAATATGGTCTGTGCAGTATTCTATTTCTCCACAGATTTCAAAAACTCTATTTATAATAAATTTATGCATAGACCCTCAATTTTTTTTTTTTTTATCTTTAGAATTAGCACATGTGCTAAATTTTGTCTGATGAATAGTCTCAAGACTATCAAAATTTCTCATGAATGATTACTCTGTTAAATTTTAGTTAGAAACTGTTAATTAAACTTAAAATTAGTTTTTACACCTCTCTTTAGAAAAACTATTGAGTCGGAAGTCGTGGAATAATCAGCATAAGGAGAAAATAAACAATGCAGCAAGAGCCCTTACTACCCCACAATTCAATGCAGAAATGGAAACTATTAAAACAAGACTCGAAGGCTTATAAGTGGTTGATGGCTAAGGGATCAAATCATAAGAGCGAATCACATTTTAGAACCACACTCGAACATGCAATGTTGCTTAGTAATTCATGTGAAAGTTCAATGGTACTAGCTCAATACTTGTAACTAGGAAAAGATTGATTTTTCGCTTGCTCAAGGGGATTCAAATGTATTTGCTCAAGAGACTTCGCGAGCATTGAGAGGAACATCCCTAGCCATAAAGCTGACTGCTCTAATAGGGGGAATTTCTAAGTCACAAGTGCCAAAGGATTGAAAGCAGTTGACTTTTGAGCAAGTGTAGCAAGTATGATGTATCTGGTATTCCTTATAACCATTTATATGTTGCATTTGACATTACCATGAGGATTTTTATTTTTTTATTTTTTTATTTTTTATTTTTATTTTTTATTTATTTTTACTATGTTAGCCATTGGTACAATAAAGAGGCTTAAAATGAATATTTATGTGGAGTAAATTTTCTCCATCAAGAACCAAGACCTCTGGCCAGCCAGGAATCCTTAGGGAAGCCTAAATATAGGAAACAAGAAGGATAACCTAAGAAAGTTCGTTGACTAGAGCACGGCAAGATGCTTCCACACTATGGAACTAAGATGAAAAAAGTATTCAACAAAGTTAAAGGTGGATTATGTGGAAAAGATAGACATAGCATCTGAAATGTTAGACATCCGAACAACCATGCTTTATGGTGCATTTGATATAACCATGAGGATCATATTGACTATGTAAGCCGTTTGTACTAAAAAGAAGATTACATGAAAATGTATGCGAAGCAGATTTTCTTCATCCACAACCATGACATTGGCTGACAGGCATGAAACCCTTGGGAAAGCATAACTCTAGGAAACAACCAGGACGACCTAAAAAAGGTCATCGACTAGATGATTAGGTATCACCACGCCATAGAACTAAGATAAAAAGAGTATTCAACAAAGTTAAATATAGATTATAGATTGTGTGAAAATAAAGGACATAACATCCGAACATGCTTGAGGAGAAGACATTTGATGGGAAAAAAGTTGAAAATTTTGTCCTAATCACTTTCTTTTTTCATGATGTTTAGGTATGATATTATCTTATGTTTTTGTTGTTGTTGTCGTTGTTGTTGTTTTTCTAATTTAAAAAACTAGAACAGTCAATCACCAAAATTGCTAAGGCAAATAAGCTGCTCATGGTCATTTGTCGTACCAACACAAGCTGCCAAGTCATCCATTGTCACACCAAGACGAGGTGCCACCACTCCAGAATTTGTTCCAACACAATCCACTATTGTTGGTTCAGTGTTTGAGACATTCAACCAATCATTTCCTCCACAATTATAATTGATTTCACTAAGGTCTTGCTTGGTAGCATATATTGTGTTGTATAATGTGTATTGTATTGTGTTGTATTGTAATATTTCAATGTAGTGTTTGGTATCGTGACATATTGTATAAGGGATTGAAATATAATCTTACAAAAAAAAAAAAAAAAAAAGAAGACCAAAATGTAATTTTATAGAAATTAAAAGTTCAAAATATAGTTTTATAAAATTGTGGGATCAAATGTAAATTGTTTTAAAAAGTATGAATCCCTATTGAATTTTTAAAAATTAAAGGTTTAAGTGTAATTTTTAGAAAATAAAAATTGGCATTGTGACTCCTTAATTTTTAGATTTGCATGTACTTCTGTCTTACTAGTGATAATCTACATTTGTTTGATCAATTATAAAGGAATTAATGAAGTAGCATTGAGACCCGATTGACATCTATTATTAAGCTCTAATAATAACATAAATCACGCCCCAATTAATTTTCTGTTGAAGTTTAATCATAACTTCAGAGTCACTCCAATATAGACCCCAAGGTGCACACTTAATCCCATATCTTATTACAAGCGTTCAATTAGTCTTGTCCATGACCTCTCATATCATGTGTATCTTCTTATGTTTTCCATAATCGAATGAAGGACAAGTTTTGTTTTACCTCCTAATAATTTCATCTCAAAGTTCCTTTATTTCACTATTGAAAATTCATTCCTTTTGTAATTGTACAAACAAAATATCATCTTGTTACCATATATATCCAGATAATCGAGCCCTCATTCTTTTTCCAAATTTCAAATAATGCCTTTACAAGATAACATGGGCTTTTTGTTCAAGTACTATGGATTTCGTATCTGTAGATTATGCTCTCATCGAGTAGAGGTTGCTTCTCTAACATACCAATAATGGGACCTTTGTTCACTAGAATTCTTGCCTTTGGCATATAAAAAAAATACAAGCAACAAATATCATTAGGGTGCAAGCCTTAATCACCCATATTGTAGAGTGAACCCTATCGAACTTTAGAGACATCCCTAATATTGGAAAAAAGGTGTAGCATTTTTTCCGTAGAATATTTGGAAATTTATTAAATTATTAGTAAATATTGATATTTCATGGAACTATTGGTTTTCTTGGAAAGTGTAGTGTTTAATGACAAAATATCATGTAAATTGACTCAATTTTGTGAACTTATTATTATTGTTTACTGTACCATAATCGTTTTTTATCATATATATTTATTTAAAGATTATTTTAATTAAGAATTTTATCTAATTCATGTTAAATTAACTAGTTTTAAGTTTCCTAAATTTTTATTTGAAAATAAATGCTTTAGGATATATTTTCTTATTTTACGTTAATTTTTATTGACATTGATATTTCTATCGACATTTCAGTATACTAACGTGTCCATGAATTCTTATTTTTTCTTCCTTGCCTGCCCAAAGGATATTCTCTATATAGCTTAATCTTTGATAGGCTACCATACAAAATAAGTTGCTAAAGGCATACACTCTAATCAACATTTGAAAACCATCAAGACAACGTTTTGAGTCTAAATCCCATTCTCAAATCTTATTTTAAAATATCATGAAGTCTAAAACATTTATTAATAATTATATGTTATTATTTACTCACAAAAGTTCTATTCAAATAATATCTTTTAACAAAAAATGAATTTTCAAAAAATTATGACTTATTCCAAAATATTTAATCTTATGGGCAAAACAATATTTTAAAATCATGGCTAATAAGAAAAAAGAAAGCTGTGGCCCCATTTGCTATGATTTTAAGAATTTTTGAAAATGATTTTGGATGTTTTTTGAGACAAAAATTTTAAAAACACTTTCAGTACAATTTCTCCAAATTTTTATTTTTTAAAACAAAACAATTTTCACCTATTTTAAAAACATTACCAAACGGACCATAATGTCTTAAAATTAATTAACTAAAATTAGTGTGTAGATGGTAACTAGTGTGCTAAATTAAAAATTTATTTACTAATTAATCACTTTTAAAAATTTTCACTTTCTTATTTTATTTTATTCTATGCCATTGTTAAATACTTTAAAATAAATTTCTGGTCATTGTTTCATTATTTTTAACACTTTATTTTAATTCCACCTATTTCCCAATGTTTTAAATAATTATTTTTTGAAGACCCAACACTTGTCAAAAATCCCAAAATGACCCCAAGTCATTCCAGTAAGCTTTTACGTGAAGACTGATCGAACGGACCAAAACCATTTGTTGCCCATGGTTTTAATCCCAAACTACTTCAGAAAAACGGGTTAATTCGAAAAAAAAGGCCAAAAAAAAAAATTCAAATTAAGGATATAGCCTCTTTTTTTTTGGAATTAAAAAAGAGACTTTTTTTGAGTACCGAAACTGTTTCAATTTTTTTTATAGAAAAGAGAAAAAGGACTGTGTCGGAGAGTTGAACCTAAATATGATGGCAAAAAAAAAAAAAAACTGGAACCGTTTTAGTGCCCAAAAAACTAGTTTTTTGATGCAAAAAAAAAAAAAAAGAGAGGTCATTCCTCAAAATTTTTTCCCCCAAAAATCTCTTTTTAAAAATCCCCTAGAAAAACTGAAATTAAAATCAGTCTTTTTCTCTCAGAAATTCAGACAATTCAGAGTCCACCCTCATCCTTCTCTTTCCCAGTCTTTCGAGTTAATCTCTCTCTCTCCCCTCCATATTCTATCTCACCAAACTAAAGAGAAGTCAGCCATTTTCAAGCTTATTCAGAGGCAAAAAATCAATTCTTCACTTCCATTTTCAAGAAAACCAAGGTTAGAAGCTTTGTGAATGATCTGAACTTCTATTTACGAAGTTTATTACCAAATTATTTGCCCAAACTTCGTGTTCTTGGGTCTGGACATTTATGTTAGTGTGAACAATTTTGTTTTCGACAAACTAATAATAAAAATATGCTTGCAGGTGATGATGTGAGGCTATGCTAGCTTGAAACGTGTTTGAATCACAATGAAGAAGTGATTATGAGCAAGATTTTAGTTTTTATTTAAGTAAATTCGGATTTAACACCGTTATTACATTAAATTTCTTGTTTTCAGAGTTTATATGAAATTGGTTATTAAAATGGTGAAACTGAGTTGTAAACATGGAAAAATGGGTTATTGGGTCCATATATATTTAGAATGCATTAAAAACTCAAATAGAGTTTGGATGCTCGAAACAGAGCATTACTGGTTCTCCTGTTCTGCGACACGGCGGTCTGTACTTAACCGGTGGTTATTTCAGCCACCCGCGCCGCTCTTATTTGCAATTGTGTTTTAAACAAGTTTGTATCCCTTGTAATGACCATAAATGATAAATAATGTATGTTTCAGAGTGTTTTATATCATGTGAATAAACATGGAATGTAGAACGATTAATGGTACACTAAGAACTATAATCAATACACTAATTAGCTATTAGTAGAATTTCAATGTTAACGATTGAGTTTACTCTCAAGGTTAGCTGCTGCCTGAAGGGAGTTAATGTTATCGGTTCAGAAAGGAGTCACGAGAGGTTCTCTGTTGATTACGGATTCAAGGTAAGATTTTTATACCCTTCCTTCATAGCTGTGTTATTTAAGGCTTTTGTCCTCATATATGTATTCTTAATTTTTTAAGAATTGAATTTTGTTTTAAAGTTATTTTTTAATATATTGAAAATATGTTTCTAAAAGAGAAAATTATTTTGAGAAATAATCGATGTATCGAGATAGGTGCACCCGAGTGGGATAATATTTCTCTTTGAATTTCAAACACCAACGGGTGTGAGATCCCTGGTTGGTTGTGTTTTTAAATGTATGGTGCCGCACAGAGTTCAAGTCATATTGAGAGTGACCTAGGAGGCTGTCACGCCCCAGAGTACGGGAGGTGACGTGGTAGATTAATTAAATTAATTAAATAGAGATTTAATTAAAAATAGGGTTTTAGAATTTAATTTATAAATAAAAATGTGATAATTTTAAAAGCGTTTATTTAAAACGAGCAGTTATAATATTCGAGCGAGTAAAATATTATAAAATGAAATAAGCGATAAGGAAATGATAAAAGTGTAGGATGAGGTGAAAATAGGTCCCATTGGCCCACATCTTGTGTGCACACACAATACTGACAATATTACAATACAACCACAGTCTAAAATAAAAAGGAAAAATTAAGATCTTACATGTCTTAAATTTTTGTAATACAACCTACCCAAATCTTCTACTGGTCTCAAGTCCGGTCAACGGACTCTTCTCCGATCCTAAGCTGATATCCACCTATGGGGTAAGATATTAAAACAAATAAAACGTGAGCGAAGGGCTCAGTAGGACTATATTTTGAAAATATTCAACTTTAAAAGAAACTTCATTAATCAAATAAATATATAGAAAAGAACCAGAACAAACAAATAAACAGATGAAAATTTAATAAAAGCTATCCTTACCAAAAATAAATTAAATAGGTTGACCAGAAAGAATACCATTTTCTTTTCCTAGGCAAACCATATGTAAATCACCACCGTAGTGGCCCAGTTGGGTTTTGGGACCTGCCCCCAAGGTCGCATACTACACCACCCGATCTCTGATATGGCATCATGCCCTAAAATATATACATACATATATCTCTTCATGATTATTAAAATATCTTTTTACCAAATATGATTATTTACATTCATTATGAGGTTTATTATAAAAATCACCTCAATTCTACCATTTAAGAAATCAGTAAATAAAGATCATTTTTCAACCAATCATTGAAAACATTTTTGTTGAAAAATTCACTTGAGGCCAAAACATTTGAAACTGGCTACCAAAGAAGGGCTAGAAGTCTTACCTCGATACTCGTACCGGTGTCTCACACCGTAATCCCTGTCCGCTATACGTTAGCTCCGCGGATCCATGATAATCTTGAATACAAACTAGGTCTATTAGTATCTAATCCAAGATATCTTAAGTTATTAAATCATCTCATGGTGTCCTAGTGTACCACGTAGGTTTATAAAATCATTTTATAAAGTTGAAATTTCAATCGGGGTTCAAAACAGTGAAAACAGGTGAAAAATCACAAAATTTCATCATGCCCGGTCGGCCTGTCGGTCGCCCTAGTTCGGCCGGCCGAACTATGCAGTTCGGCCTGTTGGAGGTCCAAGTCCGGTCGGTCGAATTTTCCCAGGTTCGGCCTGCCGGTCGGATGAATCCGGCCTGCCGAACACAAAGTTCGGCCTGGCGATCTGGGAAAATTTCAGAATTTTCCAGGCACGGGTCTCGGCCTCCTCGAGCCCAAATCTTCAATTTCAACTTGTTTTCTCAATTCTCAGGCATAGGTAATGATCATAAACAATAGAAAAACATAATAGATTACTTTCTAATGCATTAAAACAAGTTTTAAATAAAATTTTTGGAAAAATCCAAAAATGAGAAAAAATTGAGAAAAATGAAAAAGTTTTGAAATTTAGAAACTAACCTTGAATCGAAGCTTTGAATCAAGTTTGTGGTTGCTCAATCGCGTTCCCGAGCCATCAATCCACAATCCCGAAGCTTGAAATCAAAATTTTTTTTGAAATTTTTGAGAGAGAATGTGAGAGAGAGAGTGAAACTGAGAGAGAGTGGGAGAGAGCGAGAGAGATGAGCGAGAGAAGAGAGAGAGAAAATGAATGAGAGAGTGAGTGAGGTGAAATAAATAGAGGAAAAAAGAGAAAATTAGTTGCACAAAACCGTGTGCAACAGCATACTGTTTTCAAATAAAAGCTGCTTAATATTTAACAAATCATTTTATTAAAATTCAAAATAACAATTAAAATTAATCAAGAGTAATTAAAATTTTTACAACAATTAAATAACACCAAATTTAGAAATTTCACAAAATTATCAAGTTAGGTTTAAAATACTCGTTATGACACACTAATCCACCATTTTACATTCTAATAACATCTAATAAATTTCAGAGTGTTATAGAGGCGGGTCACAAAACCCCAATCAGGCCACTTCAGTGGCGTTTATTCCAAGCCTTACAAAGAGTAAGTTATTATTTATGATTTACAATAAATTATATGAGGCATTTGGCAATATCTACTTTTGTTTGAATCATTACATATTGCTTACTTATTTCATTTAATTTATTCCTATTGTTTTTGCTTTATTATTAATTACCTTTTTAAACTTGAAATTCTATTAAGACTTTTGCTCATAGTTTTTTACTTGTGTTTTATTTTATTCCCCCTCTCTCCCACCAGGAGGTTCACAGTACGCAACTAAATAGAGTGTTGCTTTGATTTCTTGCGGAGTCCATGACTTGAATAGTTTATCTTTGTTTTCCATCAAGGCATGTAATAATGAGACTATTTTTATGCACTATGATTTAATTTTGTTGGATTTTAGTTTGAATGTTATTTTTCTCTATCTGAATTATGTAGGCACTGATATGTGGTCCGATGGGATCCAAATGGTACTTGGCAGAGTTTTATTTTGATTTAATTTATTGATGTTATTTCATTAAATCCCATTTGCCTCTGCTTAATTTTAATTCAATTTACTTTATTTATTTGATCTTACTTGGCCTTTTAAAAAATTAAGAAAATGACTTACTATTTTAAAAATTTTACAAAAATATTCGAGTAAATAAAGTCTTAGTTAAAAGAGATTAAAATTAATTTCAATTAATTATTTTAATTAAACTTCCATGTCCCCACCCCGATTTGGGGGCCTGACAAGACTTGTTATCAGAGATCTATTTTTTGAAACCTTGAGAATTGTGCATTCATAAGTAGGATATTGGAAAACCGTTGATAGTCTAGTTTTCATTTCAGAAAGGAGAGAATGGCACCTAGGCGATGTTGAGTTGGTGCTGACACCATTCATAACGAGGGTATGATGAATGCCATGTTTGCTGCTTTTTGTCAGATGGCAACGAGGGTGCAGGGTGAAGATCTTGTAGCCATCCCCTGACAACAGTACTTTTGAGAATTCCAACGTGCAACAATACCAATCAGAGTAGGGATCTGCAAGTGGCTATGTATTTTTTTTCCATGGCAAAGCACTTGGACACTCTCCGTGTGCCCATCGATGTCCAAGTTAAGTACTTGACGTACAAGCTAGAAAGGAGCACCAATGCTTGGTGGAAGCAATCCAAACACACTAAGAAGACAAAAACATTGATTGGGTAGGATTCGAGTGACTATTCTATGAGCGGTATTTTCCCTAAGGCTATAAAAACCAAAAGATCGTTGAGTTTTATTGGCTAGAACAAGGTGAGATGATAGTCAAGGAATATGAGATGTAAGTTTATTGAGCTAACTAGGTTGTTCTATTAGCAATTGGGTCTAAAGAGGAGAGGTGCATTAATGGGGTGTTTGGCAGTGGTGGGAAGCACTCAGTTCCCACCACAAACTCAGTTATGAACAGTAAAAAGTTCTCACATGCTACAGTAACAATAAAAAAAATTACTATAGTGTAAAACTCTTACATGCTACAGTAAAAGTGGTTCCCACCACTCTTCCAAACACCCACTAAGTTTTAGGAGGGACTTAAAGGTTCTATTCAATGTCAGTTAGTCACCTTGAGGATTCAGACCTATGATGATCTAATGTTGTCAGCAATATCAATTTAGAGAGATAACACTAACTATTATGAGAGGTAGATGAGGACCGTCGGTGGATTGTAGTGAAACTCCCCAAGGAACAACAACAACCAACAGCCACAATAATAGTCGCGGGGTCATAATAGTGGCAATAACAACAGTGACAGTAGCAATTTCTTCGATAGCTATCGGACCCATTCTTATAACTTTCATTGTCACCACTACAAGAGCCTGATCACATCAAGAGGAACTGTCCACTTAGGAATTCACAACAGGTGCCATAGCCAAGAGAAGGTGGATCCAACAATCTCCACCTCAACAATTTCAAAGCCTCAGTTCCATCAATTAACTTCTTAGCAGATGCCCTTCTAGGTGTAGAGTTTATGTCCATAGATTTTCTAATATAACTCGCGGTATAGGCCATAAAGTCTAAGTAGTGTACAGTCTCCACTGCTGTAGTAGTTCTGGCCAACTAACCCAAGACCTAATAACACAAAAAGAGGGAAAAGAAAGGCTTAGGTCCAAGTTCATACCATGGCAATAGGAAGTTCAAAAGCTCAATCTAGCAATGCCGTCGTTGATGGTACAATTCTTGTTTTAAAATTTTTAGCTTGTGTTTTATTTGACATTGGTGCTATGCATTCTCTAATTTCCAGTTCTTTTGTAAACACACTAGGGTTGGAAACATAGGGATTTAGTGAACCTATGATTGTAACATCACCTTTGGGGAGAGTTTATGTAAATGTTTTATGTAAATCTTGTAAGATTGCCATTGACGGTGAGATCTTTAGAGCGAACCTGATTGTTATTCCAATGAGTATATAAGATGTAATCCTAAGAATGAATTGGTTGTTTAGGTATAGTGTAGTTGTTGGCTGTCACCATAGGAGGGTAACGTTAGTGAATGATAAGGGAACGCTGATCACTTACCACAATAGTACTGATTAGATGATGATTGACCTATTCCTAAAGCCATGTGTCAGTAAACAAAGGAATTTAACTTGTTATGCACTTCTTTTGCTTTAGAGAGAGTCTTGCATAGTCAGTGAGAACACCGCCATTCCTATGATTGATCAGTTTAAGGATGTATTTCTTGATGAGTTACCCGAGTTGCCACCGAAGCAAGAGATATTGAACAATATTGAGTTACTCCCTAGGACCGCTCTAATCTCCTTTGCACCATACCATATGAAACCGATAGAGATGAAAGAATTGAAGAAGCAACTAGAAGAACATGTTGACAAGGGGTACATCAAGAATAGCATGTCACTTAGGGCACACCAATCTTGTTTGCCAAGAGGCACGATGGATCTCTTAGATTGTGTATCAATTACCAACAACTACATTGGGTTATAGTAAATAACAAGTATCCACTATTGAGAATTAATGAGTTGTTCAACCAATTAGGAGGTTTAGGGAATTTCTCAAAGATAGATCTGTGTTCAAGATACCATCAGCTTTGGGTTAAGGAAGAGGACATTCCTAAGATAGATTTGTAGAATGCCATATGGACATATTTAGTTTCTAGTGATGCTGTTTGGTTTAAGAATGATCCTACATCCTTCATAGAATTGATTAATTGGATCTTTCGGCCTTACTTAGATGAATTTGTAATAATTTTCACTGTCGACATATTCGTTTATTCTAAGTCATGGAAGGAGCACAACTAGTACTCAAGGATCATTCCATAGACTTTTCGGGAACATCAGTTGTTTGCAAAGGAGTAGAAGTGTGAGTCTTGGTTAACTGAGATTAAGTTTCTAGGACATGTTGTCTGAGTTCAAGGCATTTCTGTAGATCCCACTATTACACTTGAATCGTAAGAATACGGGTCGTAAAAATAATAAAATGACCAATAGGTTAGAATCCCACAAAGATTGCATTTAAAAGGAGTTACGCTAATTACTATGGGTTTTCACACTCAATTTTATGTAGACAAATCGAATTCAGTTTAATTGCAAGAAATGAAGATAATTTAACTAATAAAATTAAATAAACGATTAATGAAGCAATAAACAAGTCAATATTTTTATCTAACCCATTTACCTACACATTCATTAAGTTCAACTCTTAAATTGATTATCAAGGCATTGATCACCTCTCGTCCTCACAAAAATGATGATTCTCAAGTTGATTATCTTAGTGTTCTCAGCTCTCACGTGTCTCAATAACAACCTAGACTATGTTTCTCAAAGGCAATAAATTTAAAGGCATTAAGCATAGAGAAACAAAAATAAATTGAATTGAAACTATATTAATAATTAGCTAAATAATCCAAACATGTTTACATCAAGTCCTAGAGTACAAATCTAGCCTACCACAAGAAAATCTATAACTAGCATCATCAAGAAATCCATAAATATAAATAAGTTCATGATAAATCTACAATTACAAATTTCAAAATGATAATCAAAATCAAGAGAGATTTAAGAGAAAATTCTAATTGAGAAGATCTTTAAAACTTCAAATCTTTAAGAATCTTCAAGAATTCTTCAAGAAAATTAGCCTTCAAGCTCCTTCTCTCTCTAGAACTTTGAGCCTCCAAATCCTCCTTAAAAAGTATGCGTCCCTTCCATTTTTTAGTTCCTTAGTGTTTTAGTGTTAGGCATTCAACATCAATTTAGGACCTTCAGATCTAAGCTTTTGACAAAATCAACCTTAAAAATTAGTTTTAGCACATTTGGCATGTGAGTAGGCCACTAGGGGCATGTTGGGCATACCTCAGCGTGTGTGGTCGTGCAGTAGGGGGCCTCGCAAGATTGTTGGCCGCACCAAGAGCTGCACAGGTGCATAATGCACTCTGCACCTGCTACTTGCTACTTGCGCAGGTGCGCCTGCGAGCCTGTGTGGCTACATGGAACCCTTGATGGGCACAGCCAGCTCGTCTACACGCACCCATGGGTGCATGGTTGTTCTATTTGTAACTCAAAATTGCGTTTTGAGCTTTTGAAATCCACTTTTTGATACCGTAAAATCCATTAACCCCTAATTTATTAAATTCCTATAACATAACAACAAAAACATCAAAATATTATAAATACTTGAGGATTTTCACAATATTTAAGTTTAAGAAATAATTGATTTGTTATTAAAACGCTCACTCATCGAATACCCCTAAACGTAAACATTTGCTTGTCCTCATGTAAAACACAAGAACATTGAGGAACAACAAAAATTAAACTACCAAGAAAATGCAAGAAAAACAAAGTATGAGTTTTGTATCTATTCAATAACTAGCCAAATATCTCAAAAGCCTCAAAATGCTTCAAAGCTCAAAAGAAATGCAAGCATTGAGATTATTTAGAATTTCAATTTTAAACATTGATTTCACGTCATTCAAGAATCCCTAATGTAAATGTGCATTGAATCAATCTCACTCTATAGATTAAACACTGGATAAACTTATGTGATTAGATGGACAATGAGTAGTTTCTCGATAAGGAAATTTAGAACTACCATAACCCTATTTTTTTATTCATTCTCTTGATAACAAAATTTGGAACTACCATAAGCCTATTTTTTGTCATTTAAGGCTAAGGCGATGGCTAGATGAGAAAGGAAAGATTTTGGCTCAAATCACCCAAAATATGCAATGCACCTTAAACCTCATAGGATCAATTGAAAACTCACAAACCTACTCCCACTTTGTCATTATTTTATTCAACGAACACTCCCACATGACATTACTCATAGGTATCCACAAAAACTCAAAAACATGAAATTCAAGACAGTTTATTCTCTGTATATACATATAAATATATATTCATTTTCATTTTCATTTTTTTAAATTTTTTTGAATTTGAAATGAAATTCCCTTAAACTTATTTAGTTTTATACATTTGGATATTGAGGGGAAAACGTAATTGAAACTAAGCAAAACAAAAAATAAATAACACAAAAGAAAATATGAGTCATTTTATGGATAAAACCAAATCAGAAATTCAAATCACATCAACTTTCATGCTTGCTCTCAACGATGGATCATCAACCTCAAGTAAAGATACAAAACATGCCTATCAATGATATGGCAAGTGAAAGGGAATTTATAAAATGGCTTGGTTAAACTTATGTCAGCAATGAAGAAATAGGTCAAAAAGGCTCAACAGGGAAACTAGTAGTGGAGTTTACATGGGTTGGCTTTAAAGGCTCAAACGGTCTAAAAAAAAAGCCTGAATCATCTCACTAATGATGCCTAACCTAGGATTTTGCCTCAAATTTCACTAAAATGGGTTCTAGATTTCATGAGATGAAAAAAGCCAATCTAATGCACATAAATTTATCCCAAAAGTTTAAATTTCATTTAAAGTTTAAAATTTCAAGTGATTAGATTCATGGTGCTCAAGTGTAGAGAGTCAAAATGAAGATCAACGACGCAAGTTAAAACATACATAAATCTCAATGAATTACATTTTAAAAGACCTAAAAGAACAATTTGTGGTTATCATTACAATTCAGTTCTAGCTATCTATTTTATTAAAACTCACACTTTTTTCAAATAAGCAATAAAAACACCACTAAAAATAATTAAACGGCCTAAAGAACTAAACAAGAACTATCAAACAAGAGTAATGGAAGGAAAATTAAGATAATTAACAAAAAAGTTTTAAAAAATTTATGGCCAAAGCCGAACAAAATAATTCCCCTCCCCCATACTTAAACTAAATGTTGTCCTTAATGTTTGTAACAATACAAGAACAAGGGTCAAGAACATATACCCTAGGGGTTTGTAGCCCAACTTTTGAGTTCTGTCCATCTTCTAAAATCATTTTCCATCAAAACTCAAGTTTTAAGCTCTCGTTTGTATCAACACCAAACAAAACACACCAAAAATTAAACATTAATGGTAAACCTTGGAATAAACTAAAACATAAACACAAACACAATCTAAAACAAAGCTAAAAAGTGAAAAGGGATAGAAAGCTCATGATGCCTTCCAAGAAACACTTTGTTTAACGTTGTTAACTCAATTTGGCTTTAAGTTTTTCAACTTTAGCCCTTAATGTCATCAATCGGCCATCTCATTGCACTATTATTCTAAAGGGTTGCTTTCTCTTGATGGTCTTCCAGGGGTTGGGTATCATCAAGATGAAAATTAGGCCTAATTGACTTCCCAAGAAAAGGAGAAATGGACTTACCTTCGACGAAGCACATATTATCAAGAGAAGAAAAAAGAAAGTTTTATGAATGATTTGCTTTGTTGAAAATGCCAGACTGCTATTCTTGAAACTTTAAAAACTTGGTGTCAGTGAAGGATTTGAAATTTATTGGCATAAAAACACATTATTATGATGTTTTAATGAGACATTCACTACCGCTTGCCTTGCACCTCCGTCCTCGTCATCTCCTAGTGGCTAGTATTTTTTTGATCATGCATTGTTAGTTTTAATTATTTTATTATTTTTTAGTTAGTTTGTTTTTATTATTTAGTTTTAGTTCTTAGTAATTTAGGGTTTAGATTAGATATCAATTAGTTTTGATTTATTATCAATTATTTTGTGGCTAATTTGTTTATGTAGTTTGTTAATAGTTTTAGTGTTTTAGTTTGTGTTTATTTATTATTGTTGTTACTTAGTTTGCATTAGGGTTTAGGTTACATATATTAATTATTTTACAGTTATTTTTTATGATGTTTGTTTGCTTTATTGTTTATTTTTCATGTTTAGTTAATTAGGGCTTAGATTAGTTTTGTTTTATTATAAATTATTTTGTAGTTAATTTGTTTGTGTCTAGTTAACTAGTTTCAGTGTTTTAGTTTATGTTTAGTTATAACTGTTGTTACTTAGTATGCATGCTAATATGCTAATTAGTATTAGTAGTTATGTTAGACTATATTAATGTGCATTGATTTGTTTATGTGATTGTTGAGCATTTGGTGACATTTTGTAGTAGGATTGGTTTATGTTAAAATATTAGTTTCTACTTATTTAATTATATAATCTTAGATTTGATTGATTTGAGTAATTATATATTTATTCATTATGAATATGTGATTGATTCGGATAAAAATTTGGTTAAGAAGTGTGCAATTTTCATCCCAACATGGAAAGGGAAAAAAAGGGAAAAACCCAACTGAAAAAACTCATTCAATCCCAAAGGTGACAGTGCACGAAGAGCTACAAATGAAAATGAAAAAGGCCAACTAGAAGACAAGCCGAGAGATGAATTAAGCAGTTTGATAAGAGTACTCAAACAAGAGTATGTTCCTACATGGATACATGATTGTTCAAGTAGGGACTTGAATAATAAAAAAGGAATACTTTGGACAGAGAACTTTCAAAGTTTTATTGTGCCTGACTCATTTAAAAGAACCGCTTTAAAGCTTTGGGGCAAACTAGTACTGGGGTTTAGTCATGATCTCTACATGACTTCTATGGATGGTAACGTTTGGGATGAAAATGTGTGGACACATCTCCCAAAGTAGTACACAACTACGCCTCTATAACGGAAGACGATTGCATGAAATTTGTGGAGAATCAACGTTTATTAGAATTCCAACTACTATCTGTAGTGCAAGTGAAATAAGAGCACAAAACAAATTCCTATCAAGGGAGGTTGAGACGGATATAGAAAACTTGAGCAAAAATTGATACTTCAATATCTTTCTCCTATTACAAATTTAATGATTCTATTCTTAATGTCTTACTGACTCTAATAAAATACAATTTTCAAAGAGCTTAAAGTGATCATTAAGAGATAAGATGATCAAAAGGCATCAAGATCCTATGGATTTTTCAAAGATCTGTATTTTACACTAGTTGGACAATTGATAGCAGGTTTATTAAGTTCAAATTATTAATTTATAGTCTTATAATTTCTAAGACATATTAAGAACAACCTTATTCTTTTACAAGATGAATACGAGGAGTAGTAGTCCTATGGAACCTTCAAAACCATAAGTAATAATGACGCATTGACAAAGGCATTTGGAAGATCTAAACATTGAAAACTTCTTTGTAGTCGATTTAAGGCATTTGGAAGATCTAAACATTCAAAACTTCTTTGTAGTCAATTTAAGTTCATTAAGCATTTTTAATACTTTAACACTTGGTCAAGTTTGAAATTTAGTCCCAAAGTATTGGATTTGCAACACCAAGTTGAAGGTCTATAAGGCATTGTGAGTACGCTCTATGCATGACAAGGTGTTACATCGATCTATGTGGAGAATATCTGTCATGCTCCGAAGTACGGGAGGTGACATGATAGGTTAATTAAATTAAATTAAAAGAAATTTAATCTAAAACACAAGTTTAAGAATTTGGTTAATTAAGAAATAATGATAATTGAAAATCCTTTTTAAACAAATGTTTATAATAATTGAACAAATAAGGTAAAAACAAGATGAAATAAAATAATAGAGAAAGAGGGACAGGAAGAGAGAGACAGTGAGAGGGAAAGAGAGAGATAAGAGAATGAAAGAGAGAGAGGGTGAGCGTGAGAGAGTGAGGAATAGGAAGAGAAGAGAGAAATAAATAAAGAAAGAGGCAGGGAAAACCGAGAGAGAAAACTGTGTACCACCCATGGTTTTGAAAAAAAAAGGATGTGGTTAGTATTTGACAAATTATGTTGTTTTAAAATTCAAAATAACAAATAAAAATAATTAAGAGTAATTAAAAATCATTAAATTAATAAAAAATAACATTAATTTAAAAATTTCACAAAATAACCAGATTAAGTTTAAAACATTCATTATGGCATACTAATCCACCATTTTACACACTAATAACATTTAATTAATTTCGGTGCGTTACAGCTCTTCTCTCCTAAAAGAAATTTTGCTCTCAAAATCTACAAATCCATTCAAAAATAGAATAAATGTGAATACATCTCCTGCATAGTGGACTCTAACTCCCAGGTGCCTTCATCAACCCCGTGATGCTGTCACATGATCTTCACTAACGGTATATCGCAATGACGCAAGTTTATTATCTTCCTATCGGTGATTTGGATCAGCACTTCCTAGTACATCGTGTCTTCCTAAATCTACACATCATGAAATAAAACTATTTTGTCTAGCTTAGGCGGACACTTTTGAAGCATCGACACGTGGAATACATCGTAAACATGAGATAGCTCGAGAGGAAGATCCAGGCGATAGGCAACCACACCCATACGTTGAGTGATCTCAAACGGTCCAACATATCTTGGCACGAGTTTACCACTTACACCGAATCATGTGATGCCTTTACAAGGTGATACCTTCAAGAGAACAGAATCTCCCACCTCAAATTTCAAGGGTCGGCGTCTCCTATCTAAGTAGCTCTTCTGCCTACTCTGAGCTGCCTTTAATCGATCCCGTATCACGGTGGCCTTCTCATTGTTGTCACGAATCTCATCTAGCCCAAGAATGATTTTGTCTTTTGGTTTTGCCCAACACATTGGTGATCGACATGGTCGTCTATACAGTGCTTTAAACAGTGCCGTGCCAATGCTCGATTGGTAACTGTTGCTGTACGCGAACTCTGTCAGATGCAAGTACCTCTTCCAATTCCCACCAAAGTCTAGCGCACAGGCACGCAACATGTCCTCAAGAATCTGAATAACTCGCTCATATTGCCCATCAGTCCGAGGATGAAATGTTGTGTTGAAGTTCAGATCCACACCCAAGGCCTTTTAAAAGCTCCTTCAATACTTGGCATTGAATCTGGTGTCTCTATCGAATGTGATGGACAAAGGAACTCGGTGCAATCGCACTATGTTCTGTAGATATAATTCTCCAAGTGCTCTTCTCAAACAAGTCGACCTAAAGGGAATGAAATGAGCCGATTTCGTTAACCTGTCAACCACGACCCAAATTGCATTGTGCCTTTACTCCGTCCTCGGCAATCCGGTGAGAAAATCCATTGTGATGTGCTCCCATTTCCATCCTGGAATAGAAAGTGGCTAAAGCTGACCTGCTAGCTTCTAATGCTCAGCTTTCACCTAAAGACAAGTCGTATATTAGGCCACGTATTTTTAAACATCCTTCTTCATACCTCTCTACCAATATTGTCTCTTTAGATCACGATACATCTTCGTGCTCCCAGGATGAATGGCAAACTAAGACTTGTGGGCTTTATCCATCACAACCTTCGTCACTTCTACGAATGCTGGAACTACTAGGTGCTCCCTAAAATACAACGTTTCATCAGTATGTATCCTCCATTCTTCAAATTGCTCTCTGTTTTGGATTTGAACCCAAATTCCTTACAAATACTGATCTTGCCACTGGTTCTGCTTCACCATCTAAACGAGAGTTGGGGCCATCTCCATATGGTACACCAAAACTCGATCGTAGTCTTCATAATATCGTAACCCGTACTCGCTTACTGTTGCATCATTTTTCCAATCCTTGATAGCTAAACAAGCGAGAATCCTTGAAGACTTCCAGCTGAGTGCATCAGTGACCACATTAGCTTTCTCAAGATGGTACTACAACGTACAATCATAATCTTCTATGTATTCCATCCACCTTCGCTGCCTCAACTTGAACAAATACTTCAAACTCTTGCGGTCAGAGAAAACTTGAAATGTCACCCCATATAAATAGCATCTCCAGATCTTCAGCGCGTGAATCACCGCTGCGAGCTCTAAGTTGTGAGTAGGGTAGTTTCGCTCATGAGGTCATAGCTGTCTCAATCCATACGCCACTACGCGTCCATGTTGTATCAACACACAGCCAAGCCTGCGTCTTGAAGTATCTGTGTAAACTTCATATGGCTCATCACTGTTAGGGATAATCAATACTAGGGTTGAGGTCAACTGATTCTTCAACCCTCGGAAGGCAAGCTCATATTCTTCATCCCACTCAAACCTGACATTCTTCCTTATCAGTCTTGTCAATGGTGCTGCAATTTTTGAGAAGTCCTTTACAAATTTCCTGTAGTATCCTATGAGTCCCAAGAAGCTACAAATTTCTGCTACATTCCTCGGTCTTTCTCACTCCACTATGGCTTTTACCTTAGACGGGTCCATGGAGATACCTTGGTCGGAGATGATCTGTCCTAGAAACTTAACTTCTGTCAGCCAAAACTCACACTTTTCTTTCTTAGCATATAGTTGGTGCCCCCAAAGAGTCTAAAGTACGACCCTGAGGTGCTGCTCATGCTCATCCTAAGTCTTAGAGTAGACCAAGATATCATCGATGAACACGATCACAAACTGACCCAAATAAGGCCTGAATATCCTATTCATTAGGTCCATGAAAGCTGCTGGAGCATTTGTCAATCCAAACGGTATCACTAGAAACTCAAAGTGTCCATATCGGGTCCTAAAAGCTGTTTTGGGGATGTCTTCTTCTTCAATCCTAAGCTAGTGTTATCCCGATCGCAAATCTATTTTTGAGAAATACTATGAACCTCCCAACTGATCAAACAACTCATTGATCCTGGGCAGAGTATACTTGTTCGTCATGGTGACCCGATTTAGCTATCGATAATTGATGCATAGCTTTAGGGTTCTATCATGCTTCTTAGCGAACAGAACTGGTGCTCCCCACAACGATGTACTATTTTGGATATATCCCTTGTCAACAAGCTCCTAAAGTTGCTTCCTCAATTCTTTCATCTCTACCTGTGCCATCCGGAATTGGCGCTGTTCTTGGGAGTAACTTAATATCAAATTCGATCTCCTGATACAGTGGTAATCCTAGCAACTTGTCGGGGAAGACATCTTTAAATTCATCCACCATTGGGATTGCTACATTTCTCCTTGAGGTGTTGGGCTCTCCTTCTAGATTCATGAGGAAGGCATAACAAGTTAGGTTCTTCCGCCCTCCAAAACATGTCTTTATAAGACATTCACTCATTATTCGACCATTACCACCCTGGTAAGTGATCGCCGTCCTCTATCGGACACTAAAGTCACTCTCTTAAGTTGACAGTCTACAACTACATTGTATTTAGATAACCAGTCCATCCCTATGATTACATCGTATGAACTCATGGGATTACAATTAAATTACTCTTCATAATCTTATCCCCAATCTTTATTTTACAAGCTTTACATATACAATTCACACACACCCATCCCAAAGGTAAGGCTATGACTAGGGGTTCATCAAATTCTTCTGTCTCTAATCCCAAGGCATGTACAAAAGAGCTTAAAATGAGAGAATAAGTGACACCAGTATCAAATAAAACATGAGCTAGGGACTGAGAAACTAGAACCGTACCATCGACAACTACGTTGCTGGTCTAAGCATTCGAACTCTCTGATGTCATCATGTGAACCAAAACTAGAGCTTTTCCTTTTCCTCTACAGACATTGCTAGGTGTTGGGTTGGTCGGCCGATATTGCTGTGGTGGAGGTGACTGCACGTTAGCTGTACTCGATGCTCAATACTAAGGGGAATTGCGCTAGAAATTCTACAGCTGATGTCCTTGTATAGAATATGGCAATTGCTGGGGAGAGAACTGATGGAACCGAAGCTGAGGGAATTGCTGAGGTTGAGGTAGAGCCTGAGGTTGGGGCTGACATCTGGCTCTTTCTTCGGCCTGAAGTCCTAGGCGAGCACTCCTGATAGGGCAATTCCTCCTTATATGTCCTAGCTGCTAGTAATAATGGCAATGGAAGCTATAGGGATTGCTGAAACCGCTGTTGGATGAACTATTGCTTTTACTGTTCACGTTACCTTGTTGGCTCCTCCCTTGAGTTGGACGATTGCTGGTGCTCCTCCTTCCACTTCTCTGTGGTCCTCCTAACGTCCTTGCTCGATCCTTATAATATTGTGAATAGTCACTTTCCACAGATATTGCTACTGACATAAGCTCTTTGAAATTCCTGAGTCGTAGGGCAACCACCTGTCATCAAATAGAAGCCTTAAGTTTGTCTTGGAATTTGATACACTTCTCACATTTTGATGCTATTGTAGACGGAGCAAACCTGGCCAACTCATTGAACTTTACCTCGTATTTTCAAATTGACATATCACCCTACTGCAACCTATAAAACTCGACTGCCTTCTAGTCTTTATATCCTTGCAGGAAATAACGATCGTAGAACAACTCCTTAAACCTGTCCTAGCTAATATTCCCATTGTTCCCCAGGCGCTTTGCTTGCTTTCACCAAGTATTAGCACCCCTTTCAAATTTAGGCTGCAAACTCCACACAATACTCCGCTGGCATGCCAAGAGTATCCAGGTTTTTCATAATCAAATCTAGCCAATATTCAGTTACTTGCAGGTCCCCTATTCCATCGACGGTTGGAACAGATGCACGTCTAAACTCCTTAAAGTATGCATGCTGATGACTGGCCTCAGAATCCTCGGTCTTGCTCTTGTTGCTATCTGTCGGAATGCAGCAAATAAGGCCCTCATCATTTCCAAATTCAGCGTCAGTTGTCGAACAACATCTAGGTGCCATTCTCTCACTTCTAAAAACAAAATTTGGACTGTGAGTGGTATTTTATTGTCGTACTATGTGTGCACAATTTCCAAGGTTCATAACCTTGAGCTCTGATACCATTCTATCATGCCTCGAAGTACAAGAAGTGACATGGCAAGTTGATTAAGTTAAATTAAAGGAAATTTAATTTAAAACACAAGTTTAAGAATTTGGTTAATGAAGAAATAATGATAATTGAAAATCCTTTTTAAACGAATGTTTATAATAATTAAACAGACAAGATAAAAACAAGATGAAATAAAATAATAGAGAAAGAGGGAGAGGAAGACAGAGACAGTGAGAGGGAAAGAGAGAGAGGGTGAGTGTGAGAGAGTGAGGAAGAGGAAGAGAAGAGAGAAACAAATAGAGAGGAGAGGTGAGCAAAACTGAGAGAGAAAATAATGTACCACCCACGGTTTTGAAAAAAAAGACGTGGTTAGTATTTGACAAATTATTTTATTTTAAAATTTAAAATAACAAATAAAAATAATTATGAGTAATTAAAAATCATTAAATTAATAAAAAATAACATTAATTTAGAAATTTCACAAAATAACCAGATTAAGTTTAAAATATTCATTATGGTACACTAAACCGCCATTTTACAAATTAATAATATTTAATTAATTTTGAGGCGTTACAATGTCACACAAAATATTGATCGGCACCACCACTTCAAGGCTAGCTGCACCTTTCATGAGAAACAAGCTACAATGTCCAATCATGATTGAGAGCCCAAGAAATAAAAAGATTGCAAGCTTTTTATCTTGAATCTAATTAATAGTAGGTATCTGCTTGTAGCGAGTAGAATGATGTGGATGGGGAGCCTTTTAACCGATACAATTTACATGAACTCCTAAGGAAGAGGAACATGTGAGTGACAATCACTACAGCTAAAATTAGAATCGCACAAAAACCTTTTCCAATGACGAAGGCAACAGTTGTGGAAGAAACCAACAGAGGCTTCATTGCATGGCCAAAAAGTCTAATTGAATTCATCATTGTTGGAAAAATTAATTCAATGATATAGCAAAATTTTAAATTTTTTATATAATTACTCAGGTCTTCAAATGATATAGTAAATTAGGGATATCAAATGTCAGGTCTTCAAAGCTATTTCTTTTCTTTTAAGCTGTTGTGTGTAGGCATACCTCAATGGATCTCCACCACAAGTTTTCTCCTTTTAATCACTATAGTGCTTGAGGAACTAGGAACACTAAAAAGAGTGATCAAAGTTTTACTCTATGAAATTTATACTATGGCAGCCCAAGAATAAATGAAAGCGAAAGCACTTTATTTATAGAATAAGTTGGAGGAGTCATAAGTCTATTAGAATTATGAAATAATTTTTTTTTCTCCTCCCTCTATGCCAAACACCACCCAAGGGATAAGGCTTCCTTGGTTTACACGCTTATCATAAGTAAGGGATTCAAAAAATTTCAACTAATCTAGGATAACTACAATTCAAATAATTCTATTTAAATTAGAATTTCATTATTCAAAATAGTTTTTCTAATTTAAATAATTATGAATATTTATCCTATATTCAAAGTCAAATACAATTAGGATTTAAATTAATTATTCAAATAAAAATAATTAAGTACTCCAAATATTAATAATTAAATTTGAATAAATATTGTTTTTTGAAACTTATTAAACAATTAATTGTTCTGAATCTCTCGAAGTTGGTGCCTATAGACCAGTAGGTTGTGTTCAACAATGTGCCCTAAGGATCAAATAAAGTAATAGTTTTTGGAGATATTTAATCAATAAAGAGTTTAATATTTATTTTATATATCACATACATCCTCTGTATGTTCATTTATGTTGAATGTATGATGAGCAAATAAAAGTCTGAGATTGTCAACCTAAGCCTTAAGATCACGCATCTGATGGTCAGATTATGTAGAAAACATGAATCTTAAGATGATAGTCTAAATATATAAGGTCTGCAATCAAGGGAATAACGTTAGGTGCTTTATTCATATTAAGATTATTTTGTTGTCTACATCCTTAATAGAAAATGGCTTGTCTTTGTTATCAGAGTTGGATTCCACGAGTAGAAACATTGATTTATTATCATTAGTGACGATATATTGGATCAGGACTAAAGATGAATTGATTTGTTTAACAATTCTATTTGAGTAAATCAATTCACTTTAGATAGTCATATGTTTTACATCTCAATCTTGAAATGAATCAATGGACCCATATTCTTGACTTGTGTCTTTTGATGTACCAAAAGGTGACATCTTAAATCATATGAAGGTATGCATGCTGGTATGTTGGAGACATGACTTTTAAATGACGTAGACTCGTTATTCATAGATATGGAATTCATTGCTTTTTTGCAGAGTTAATGATATTTTCTTATATGCATTGTCCTGAAATAGGAAAACTGAAGCACTCATCCATTTGGATACATAAGTCTAACCAAATGGTATACTATTTGTATTGATAGTAAGTTTTACTATGGTGAGATAATGAAACATAAAATAAATATAATTAGGAAAGTAAAACATAATTTATCCTTAAGCCGATTATAAATATCTTACGGGGATGTTACACATTATGATATGTCTTAGACGTTTAATTTATTGGAGTTTCGTAATTTATATATACTTTAAGAGTACAGCTTTAAGCTTTTAGTGGAATAGCTTAAGAGTTGATGATTATAAAATATACATGTTGGGGATATGTATTTTATAATTATAGAAGCTTAATCTATATATGCTTATTGAGTTCCCATTGCTAGCTCACATAATTTCTTATAATGATATGGCTTATTTTCCAACATAATAGTAACTTATGTTAATTCTTAAGATTGGGTTAAATTTGGTTGATTGGATTTAATAATTCATGTTACTTTATTAGTTGAATTCATTTTGAGAATTAATTCAAAATAAACATGTTGAATTATTTAAAAATATTTTATTTGAATATGGGATTATTAGTATATATGGCTATTTTAATCAAATAACTTCTGCATTAGGTTATTTGAATTAAAATTAAGGCTATATGAAAGGTTCTTGGGCCAAGTAGGATAGGTAAAAATCCAACCAACTCAAAACCCATGAATCGATGGGTCGGGTGACTTGCCTAGAGACTTGAAAATCCATCACCAAGTTAACCTTTATAGGGTGATCGACCCCACTACACTAGGGGCCCCTGCTAGATCAGTAAAGCATGTTTTATGCATTTTTGTTGCAGGATTTGTTTCTAATTTAAATTTTGAGTCCTGATTGGATAAGAATAGATGCCCAATGACTCCCTATAAATAGGTAATATGTTCCTATTCTCTTATATCAATTGTTAACACTCATGGGAGGTCATTTGAAAGGTTAGAAAGAGATTTTCTAGAGAGAGAACTTCTACTACTCTAAGAGATTATTGTTCAATAGCAAGAAAAATAATTTTGATTTTTCTTGTGTGATTGTAGGGAGAGTTATCAGGGGAGAATTGAACGACGTGTGCCCAATCGCACTCCAATCGTGGAAAAGAGAGATATAAAGAATATCAGTTGATTGAGGCTCTTCCAAGCGTAATTCTTAGTGGCAATTCTATTAAATGATTTTTTTTATCAAAAGTGCGGTTTCAATTCTGATATATACATAAGATATTTTATTAATTTATCATGTATAGCATGTCTAACTCATCTATAGAAAAGAATTTATTTATTAAAAATTTTAAAATCCATTGTGTACTCCTTTTCCAAAAGGTTGTATTTGGTGCCACATAATCCAATTGGATTGTGCATCTATACACTAATAGGTCCAGTAACCTCCTATATTACCTATAGTAAACTGCATTTATATAGCTTTCAAGGAATGTGAGCAAGGATTAGGACACGATGAGTACATATCTATCAAGCTCCATTAATAACCGATGAATTAATCCCTACTTAATTATTTATTTAATTGTTAACTATGTTTCACTCTACTAAAGACCAAAGTTGCATTCTTGATAATATATTGTATTGTGAGACCATATAATAGTATTGTCTATAACCTCTCATACATATGTATATTATCATAGGTTATCTATAATCAATTGAAAGACTTTATTCCATTTTGCTTGATTATTTTATCTTAAAGTTTCACTATTTCACTTATTTGGAAAATTCTATTACAACAAATACAAATAGAAAATCTTCTCGTTACCATATATATCCTAGTGAAGAAGGCCTTATCCTTTTTCAAATTCTCAAATAATGGTTTTCGGAGGATAACATTAACTTTTTGTTAGAGAGCTATGGATTCAATGTCTGTGGATCATGTTCTCATTGAATATAGGATGCATCTCTAACATACCGACAATGAAGCTTTTGATCATCAAAAATCCTGCCTTTAGCGTATCAAAAGCTACAAGTTACAAACATGAACTTATGAATCCACTTTAGAATTAAGATTACTCATAGATAATTGTCAAAGTAAATTTATTTAAGTTAAATGAAATTATTATCAAATCAATTATACTATAGATCTAGTCTAGTGTACAACCACCATTACGTCTACCACACTAATGTGTCTACCATGGAGTCAATTCGCTCCAACAGCTTAGACAAATGCTTCTCCAATTAGACGTAGATCCCTATTAGAGTCTTGTCATATATAAAGTACCTAGCTAAATACATAAATTGCAAACTATGTAACTTATACAATTAATCTTGATATCATATCTTCCCCACATATAACCTTCATATATGCCCAATACCCAGATTTGATTACAATAGTCGTGAGTCACATGTCTACTTAAGTGCTTAATTATAATGAAAGCAATATAAGGACCATTATTAACACTTGAAGTATTCACATTATTTATTTATTTAATCCAAAATTTATCTAATTACAAATTAAATAGTTGTTCCTCAAGGCACTAATATTAACAATCACAACCACCAAGACAAGTCAAGCTCCTAGCCATGCTCAAGGCAAATGTGTCGTGGTAAAGAAACGCATAATAAAGAGAGGAGATAGAAAACAATTAGAGTCACAATCTAAGGTAGAGAAATGTCAAGCGGTTGAGAAACTACTTGCCATAAACGAGCCCTAGCCTTTGTTGAACATAAGTGAATTCCCAATCAATTAAGTCCGTTGGCTTTTTATGCACAATCTTTCATGTAGAGGGGATGCATATAGGGTGCTCAATGCCAGTGACAATAACTAGCAATATAAAGACCTATCTATGTTTCAAGACATTCATCATTTCATCATCTTTGATGAAATCGGTGCAAATTGTATAATAATATACGTTGAGTAATAGACCTATCTTTAACAACAACCACACATAAAAGTAAGGCTAATTTGGTACTTACCTTAAGGCCTGTCAAATTTTGGCACCATTATCGGGAATTGTTATCTAATTAATTGGTATTTTGTTTTTACTTTTAGTTTTATTAGTTTTAATTTTTCTTTTGCGTTTTTAATTTTTGTTTTTGTGTTTCTTTTAATTGCAAGGCACTTCGAGATGTTACATCGACGGGTCCTCACTAGTATTGCCCAACAAGACTCGAAGCCATTCTTGAATGCTTAGTGGAGATACAAGAATTTTCTTATTCAATTATCATATCATGAGTTCTGAAAGGAGTAGCAACTTCAAATCTTCCTCAATGGCTTATATACTACAACAAGACATTAGGTTGAAAGAGGTAATAGCACCATTTCTTTTTACCAACAATCCATAGATGAAGCCTACTTAATGTTGGAAGTTATGGCTGAGTATGATCAATAAGTCAAAATTGTTCAAGAACCAACCAAGGTTGGGAGGACGAATACTATAAATGGAGGAACCTTGATTGACCAACCACCTACAGATACATCTCTTAAAGACGTAGTCAAAGCTTTGGCTATTAACACATTGCAATTTCAACAAGAAATGATCGTGAGCCTTCAAAATTTGCAGAGTCATATTGATCAATTGGCTTGTATTATAAGTAGGTTAGAGGAACAAGGTAATAATCGAATGGTGGAAAATATGATGCGGCATGAGGATGACAATGACTCAAACAACTTCGCTTGGGAGAGTAATTTGCCTAACATGGGAGTTTTATGGGAATTTGAGCCTTTAGTGGAGATCGAGCCTCGAGATGAACACTATAGACCTTTGACATTTTTTTAGCCCAACACTTAGACCCTCATGTGGTTGAGACCAATTTACATCTTCTAAGTCATGAAATGTCCATTCAAGGCCATGAATTCTATGGAGATCACATCACAAGCATGGTTTTAAAGAATCAAGCGAAAAATGATGAGCACTTGGAAAGGCCATTATTTGAGGAATTCCTTTATGAAGCTAAATCACAAGAGCTATTGGAAGATGAGGAAGCATATGCGACCATCAATTTGAGCTCATCGATGGTCATATCATATATACCACCAATGGATTGCTACTTCCCAATGGCGCCACTTTCACCATATTACATCTTCTGCGAGTTTAAGCAAGAATCAAAGTTCTCCTCTCAAGCACATTTAACTAAATGGAGTTAAGTTGTTGCAATGTGCCGAAACATTTCATATCTTGCCAAGCCTGAGAGCATTGATAATGAAGACCTATAGGTGCTGTTCTATGACACCTTCTATGGGTGGAAGCTACCTTTTGATGCTGTTACTCTACGTCAGGCTAAGCACATAAAACCAAGTGTTTCTTAAGAGGCAACCCAACCAATGGAGATTGTGCCATAACAGATTTGATCTTTCTAATTCTCTTCTTTTTTATCTTTTATTATTTTTGGTGCTTTTATTGTTTTATTTTTTTTTTGTTTTTCTCTTTTCTTCTATGCTTAGTCTTACATTGAGGACAATGTAAAAATTAAGTGTGGGGGAAGGATTTAGGACAAGGTTTTTCTTTCCTTGTTAAAAAAAACCATAAAATTTTAAAATTTTTCTTGAAATTACTCATTTTAGTTTAGGTTTTCATGTCGTTTTTGAGTCTTAGGATATCTTACGACTTCATTGATGAGAATCAAGCATTAATTTTTATGGCTTTGATTGATTATGGGTGTTGTGTTGAATTTTGAGGTCATTCTTTTGTTAATATGCTTTTATGATAATCATATTCATACTTTATACACATAGCCATGTTATTTAGTAAATATGCTTTTATGATAATCATATTCATACTTTATACACATAGCCATGTTATTTAGTAATAAGAAGCACATGTTAAATTGAGTAGATTCTTATGTCCTCATATTAATTCTCACTTTAATTTTGACTTGTCAGGATTGAATGTTAGAACTCTCCTAGTAGTTTTTTGAGGTGAACAGCAAATTGAACATCACTTGAAAAAAGGATTAAGGCACTAGGTTTCTTAGCACTAAGGCCAAATTAACTAAAGCCCTAATTGATGTTCCTAGGAGAACATTCCCCTAATAAGCCAATTTGAGCTTTTCATGTAGATCTTTTTCTTAGGCTAACCACATTATTTCCTTACCTAGCCCAATATACTTATATCCTTTACCCTTGTTCTAAAGATGAATTGAAGTTTAAAGACTTATTTTATGATTCAATTGAGATTTTGCATGGAATTGGGTTAGGAATAGTGTTAGACATAGTATCCTAAGGAATAAACTATTGTAATATGTTTTTAGAGACATTTTATCAATAAAGATTTAAATTTATTATTCATATACCAAATGTTGTCCTCTTTATGTTCATTTCTATTGAATGTATGATAAGCAAACAAAAGTCTATCTAAACCTTTAAGAATCATGCGTATGATAGACAGATTATGCAGAAGACATGAATCTTAAAAGTGATGGTCTAAATCATAAGATCCGTAATTGAGGGAATAAAGTTTGGTGCTTTATGCATGCTAAGATTGTTATATTATCTACATCCTTAACGAAAGATAGCTTGTCTTAGTCATCAGAGTGGGACTCCACGAGTAGAAACATTGGTGCTGTAATGACAAGGGGAATTCATTAATAAAATCTAATTTTTAAATGGGTTTGATTAACGAATTTACCCTTAAAAATTGTATTTTCTGTAAAATTATGATAATGTACAAATAAGCAATATCAATAGGAAACTCCACTGCGAACTCGATGCAATATGGGATATTGTCAATACAGATTTTGTGAGTCTAAATACTCAAAAATTTGCAAATGATATCTATAAAATAAATTTTATATCACAATTAATTATAGAATTGTGATATAAATGGATAGGTAATTAAGGTATAAATAAGATAGAGAGTCTACCAAAACCCTAAACCAGTGCAAAAGGGGGTTCAATGCGGTATAGGTATACTGCTAAGTAAAAACACAAGTACAAGAAATGCTATGTTTGGCTTCCCAAAAATAAACCAAAAGCAAGGAGGATATTTTATATAGTCTAAGAATATGTTTTGCACTGATTTTACCACAAAAGTATAAGAAAAATACTGTGTGGTGAAAAATTATACCATATAAAATTTTGGGACCCACCAAGTGGACACTCATTGAAATTTTATCGAGCCACCATGCCATGAAAGGTGGCCCAATCACGATTAGCCACCTTAGTAAATCACTTGATTCTTTGGTGAGTCACCATAACAAGATAAGCATGGGTTAAAGTTAAAATAAGCCAAAATTTTTTCATTCCCTTCTCCTTCACACCACTGCAGCTGTTGAAGTCTCTCTCAAAAAAATTTCCCAAACCCAAATCTTTGCAAATTGGCCCCAGACAAGTTCCAAGAAGTTAAGCTCAAAGGGTTTTATCAATTTTGGGGTAAAAATCTAAACTTTTTCTTAAATTTTCCTCTTGATTTGGAAGGGGATTGTGACCAAAGATTCTCTTAAATGAAATATGCTTAGAAAAAAGTTTCAAAGAAGCCCTTGGTAGGCTAAGATTATCAACTCTTCCTTTGATAAGTAACCTCTCTAATTTAAAGTTTATTTGGTTTTGTTTTGGACTTTGAGGTTTTTTTTTAGGTATGTGGCTATCCAAGTAAATTTTTGGGTTAATTTCATGGGTATATGGTTTTTGATATGATGTAGATGTTGAAATTAGGGTTTAGATGTGAAAATTGTTGGTTGATGCAAAAATAGGTTAGTTTTGTAATTCTGATGCTAGTTTTGCAAAGAATAGTGATTTGACATGAAAATGGTTTAGGAAAAGGTTGAATCTGCTTCACAATGATGGAAATGCTGTTTTAAAACTGATTTTCACAAAAATGACCCGTGGACTAAATTGCAAAGAAAAGGCTTTTCTCAAAAGATTTGAAAAATGGCTAAAAACACCCCTATGCAGTGGGAATATCAAAAAAGTTAAAACATGAAAGTTGTAGATCTCAATGAAACTGTTGAGAATTGCAAATGGTTCATCAAAATCACCTTCGTTTGCAAGATATTAATTTTACAAAAATTTGTTAAAGTTGGAAAAAAATTTTAAAAGGACAAAAACATCATTTTGCAAAAGAATTTTGGGTATGGTATTTTGAGCAAAAATGATCCTTATGAAAAATAGAATATTATGGTTTAAAGAGATTAATTTTAGTCTTGGGGTTAAAATTGTTAAAATTTTCAAATAAGGGCAAAATTGCAAAGTTTCATTAAAATAGGGCATTGATGTAAAATAAGGAGACCCGACGCCCTAGGGTATTGTTTTAAAATCAACAAGCAACAATTTTTGCTAAATAGCTCCAAAAATTTAGAAAGTCCCATGGAGGGTAAAATCGTCATTTTCCCATGAGTAACCCAAATCCCTCCGAAACGTTCCAAATGGCAAAAGGGATTATTAGTAAGATTTCACCTTTCGTCAGAGACGATAGGGTAGAGTGAGATAGGAGCAAGAGAATCCGTGATTATCGGAGTTGTATACAATTATACAACTCGATCTATTAATTAATAATCATTTTGTATTGACACATAGACGAAGTAGTGAAAATTTGGCTAATAGCTTTGTAATTGGCCAAACAGGACCCTAGAAGATTAGGAAAAAGGAGACTGAGGTCGGCTTGCATAGCAAGCAAAACAAGTAAGTACCAACCCTACTACAGTATGGAAATGTAGGTATAGAATTTGATGTGTATATATATATATAAACTTGTATGTATATCAAGGTGTATACCTTTGTGTGCAATAATATGTATACCTATGAGTATATTAATATGTACCTACAAGTATACAAAATAAGTATATGTATATTATGTCGTATACTTGTGTGTATATTAATGTGTGCCTGTAAGTATATAAAATACATACTTGTGTGTACTACACAATTGAAGAGTATTTATGTTTTGTGTATAACATGTGAATGTGACCTCATGCATGGTATGATAACCATAATAATTGGACTGGTAAATACTCCACCAGAATTAAGAAGAGTGTCGTACCGACTCTTGACTCAAGGGGAGTTTAAGGTTATAGTATAGTCTCAGTGTCACGTAGACCTATGTGCGCAATGGTATGAACACTTGGGCCGTAGCTAAAGATAAGACATGATAAGGATAAAGAATGTTCATAAAAAAGCATAACTAGATCATGCATTTTAGTGAATGTGGCATGTGGGCTTTTGGGACTTACTAAGTGTAAGCTCACTTAGCATTTCATGTTGTAGGTATTCCCACTAAAAGGTTAGAATAAATTCACTGATGAGCTAACGGAGGAATATGAGTAATGTATAGAATTGGGTATGGAAGCCGTCATAGACATGTTTTCACTGTAATATATTTTAAGTTATTTTGAAACGTGTTGTATAAAAGCTGTAACATGATTAAGTAAGACAGAACCTCTCTCAAAAATATTTTGCTAACAATATTGTAAAAGAAAGTTTGTTTATGTAAATATATGTATATGTTTATATTATGAAGGTTACTAAAATCTGCATGTGTAATATGTTTAAAAAAAAATTCCTAAGTTTTTCATCTATACGTAAGTAAGAAATATGTTTTATCATAGCCTGAAAAAGGCGGGTTGTGATAGTTAGTATCAGAGCCGAAATCCTACCACTCTACTGCACATTGCTGCATGCTCCACTAGCATAGCTCAAGTAAGATAGTTTAATTTTTAGCATAGGAATATTGAATTATGATTCTATGTAAGAACGTGATGCTTAATAAAATAATAAATATAGTATATGGCGGAGCCACACAATAATCATGATGTGGAGGCAGACCGAAGAGGGAGTATTACCTTTCGAGAGATCATACCTCCATGCTACTTTGGTAGTCGGCGACCAATGGCCTTGACGGAGTGGTTCCATGAGATGGAAGTGATTTTCAAGGCTTGCCATACCCCACTGCATCTATAGGTCCCACTAGCCTTGGCGCGACTACAAGGGGAAGCACTGGAATGGTGGATGGGCAAAGACTAGAAGAGCGTTGTCATGCCTCGGAGTACAGGAGGTGACGTGTTAGGTTAATTAAGTTAATTAAGTAAAAATTTAATTAAAACACAAGTTAAAGAATTTAATTAATTAAGAAATAGTGATAATTTAAAACACTTTTTAAACTTACATGTATAATAACTAAACAAATAAAACAAAAACAAGATGAAATAAAGTAGTAAAGAAAAAGGAAATATGCGTTGGGTCCCACTGACCCACAACTTATGTGCACACATAGTATCGACAATATATAAATTATAACCATAGTCCATGATAAAAGAAACATTAAAGTGATACATGCCTTGATCTATTTGTACAACGACCTACCTAGGTCTTCTATTGGTTGCAAGTCTGATCTGTAGACCCTTCGTCAATCCTAAGTTGTATTCTACCTAGGGGGAGAAGATTTAAAAACAAATAAAACATGAGCAGAAGGCTCAGTAGGACTATGTTTTAAAAACAGATAAATAATTTAAGAACAAATTTACCTTTCAAAGAAATAATTAGAAAACAAAGTTAAATAAATAAATTCATTTAAATAAATCTTATGAAAACAATTAGTCCAGAAAGTACCTTTTTCATTCTTGGGCAAACCATGGTTATCACCACCGGAGTGACCCAGTTGGGTTTCAGAACCTGCCCTCAAGGTCGCACGCTGCACGACCCGCACTCTGATATGGTATCATGCTCGTTTATATTTTTCTATTAATTATTAAAAATCTCTTTTTACCAAGTATTTTCATTTACATTCATTATGTGGTTCATTGTGAAAATTATCTCATTCCACTATTTATGAAAACAATCAAATGAAATCCCTTTTTAATCAATCATTGAAAACATTTTAATAAAACCCTTTTAAAGGCCAAAATCATTTTAAAAACTAGGCTACCAAGGAAAGGGGTAGAAGTCCTACCTCAATACTCATGCTGGTGTCCCATGCTGTAGTCTCGGTTCGCTATACATTAGCTCCACGGAGCCATGAACAATCTTAAATAGGAGTTAGGTTTATCAGTATCTATCTTAAGATGTTCTATGTTACTAAACTATTTCATGGTGTCCTAGTGTGCCATTTAAGTCTATAAAATTATACTAAAAGTCTAAAATCTCTATTGGGGTTCAAAACAACAAAAACAGATGAAAAACAACAAATTTTCACTATGCTTGATCAGCCTGCCAATCTCCTTGGTACGACCTGCCAAACTATACAGTTCAGCCTACCAGCAATTCAAGTCTAGCTATCAGAATGTTTCCAGGTTCGGCTTACCAGACGTATGAGTCTGGTCTATCAAATTCATGAATCGGGCCCACCGAACTAGAAATTTTAAAATTTTCCAGAACCTAAGCCTTGGCCTCCCGAGCTCCAATCCTCAATTTCAACCTGTTTTCTTAATTCCTAAGCATAAATAATGATCATAATTGATAGAAAAGCATAGTAGATTACTTTTTAACACATTAAAACAAGATTTACACAAAAAAATTAAATAAATCCAAAAATGGAGGAAAATAGAGAAAAATAAAAAATCTTTATTTGAATTCATTTTTCTTCAAACTAAGCTTAGATTCTAGTTATTTTAAGTTTCTCTAACTTAGATTAAAGGTTTTCTACGCCTAAGAAAGCTTGGATTTCAAAATGCTGAGAAAATTGAAAAATTGAAAAAGTTTGGGATTTTAAAAACTAACATTGGATTTAAGCTTTAAGTTGTGTTTTTGATCATTCAAATGCGTTCTTGAGCTTCCAATTTGCTGAAAATTGAAGCTTGAGCTTGATTTTGAATCAAAGTTTTGAGAGAAAGAGGGAGAGGAAGAGAGACGGTGAGAGGAAAAGAGAGAGAAATGAGAGAGTGAGAAAGAGAGAGCTGAGTGAGAATGAGGGAAAGAAAGAGAGAGGAAGAGGTTAAATAGAGGGAAGGGGAGAGAAAATCGGAAAGGGGAGAGCAAATCGGAAAGGAGAAACCATGTCTCACACATGGTTTTTCCAAAGTGGGACTTGTTGGTCATTTGACAAATTATTTTATTCTAAAAATTTAATATAACAAATAAAAATAATTAGGAGTAATTAAAAATCATTAAAATAAACAAACATAACATTAATTTAGAAATACTACAAAATAATCAAATTAAGTTTAAAACATTCATCATGGCACACTAAACCACCATTTTATACACTAATATCATTTAATTAATTTCGGGGTGTTATAAGCGGCGACATGACTGGGAAGAATTTAAAACGTAGATCTCTGAAGCATTCGCTCCATTACCACCCGCCAACCACATACTAGTTTAGGTTAATTCTTATATTTGGGCGGATTGGCCCCATCGACTATATGTACGTATAGAACTGATCTAGGGTAGGTATGTAGATGAATCGATGGAGCATTACTTAATAAGATTTCGTCAGACCATGATACCTTGGATCCCGCCTGAAATACCATTGCGACGAATTTATGACCTTATATGGAGAGACCTCCCCGATGCACTACAGCATCAGATGCAGTACCAAAGAGATTTCCTTAGCCTAAACGATTTTATTATGGAGGTATTGCATGCTGAGTAAAACGTGGCCGCTGTTGGAAAAATAATACGCAGCGAAATTTTAAAATTTTAAATCAAAGTATTTTCCAAAACACAAGTTTGACATGCTATATGTATAAATTAACCTGATCTTACTGACCTTGTATGCGTCGAAAAGCTCCCGATTCTGTGTAGAAAAGTAACGTTCCAGAAGAGCCTCAACCAACTGGTCTTCTTTGCTATTCTCTATCCACGATCGGAGTGAGTGTGGACTCACACGTACAGCTCCTCCTCAAGGTGACTCTCCTTCCAACCAATTGAGAGAACCCAAAGCTAGTGTTCGTGATTTGTGAACAAGAGCTCTCAGGGAGTTTCAGATTCTCACCAGTAGAGTATCACTCTTAATCTCTCTATTGATCTCTTAATAACTCATTAGACTTACTCCCTATTTATAGAGGTTGAGTCTAGGGTCATTCCTTATCAGATAAGGCCTCAAAAATTCAAAACAGAATCAAATTCGGGTCTATATCGGATAAGATACGCGTAAAAACGCGTGAAAACGCGAGATTTTTAATTCGCGCATAGGCAGGCCAAACTTTTTCATAGGCAGGCCGAACTTTTTCATAGGCAGGCCGAACTTGCCTGATCGACATGCCGAACTGCCGAAATAAAAAATCACGCGAATCTTTTATTTTCCACCCGAGATTCTATAGGATA
>CAMOHE010036897.1:0-10683 GCA_946598075.1 Artocarpus hirsutus
AATGGATAACATACGGGACTGGCCATCTCGTAGGAAATTGAAATTGCAGGAGATTTTTTTTTTTTGGAAAATACCAAATTTTCACGACGGTTTTTGTGAAAAACCGTCGTGAAAAATTATAGTTCACCCCCCTACGCGCGCCAAATTAATCTATTCCACGACAGTAAAAAACCATCGTGAAAAGTCGATCATATTCCACGACAGAGGTTTCCACAATGGTTTTTTGACCGTCGTGAAATTTTTCCACGACGGTTATAAACCGTCGTGGAATCCACATTTTGTACTAGTGGGAGTATGAGGAGTGTGAGATGCATATGCCATCTTCCTCCCTACATAGAAAGGGAAAACAAGTGAGCAAGCCCTAAGAAAAAACCGAATTCGATCCCAAAGTTGATTTTGAGCAACGATCTACTTTAATGAAAATAGTTTATAGGTTAAGGAAGAGGGCATCAAGAATTGAAGTGACCTTTGACACAAATGACCAACCGGAAGGTGCATCTGGAAAGTTCACTTACTAAGATGTAAGATCAATCTTTGTCGTAAAATGTGGTTTGATAATTTCTACATTATTGTGATTAATTCTTTTTTATTTTGACTAATTGCTAGGCCACATAACAATTGGAAAGTTGAAGCACAAAGCGGCATAAAAAGGCAACCAAGTGGACAAACGCTATATTCCAAGTTCAAGTGTCTGCCAACAAGGAGGCAACATCGAATGCAATTTTTTATTTTACATTACATGCAGGATTCAATTTTTATTGATAATGGTTTACAAGCTCTATGTTACATATAGCTAGGTATAGTGTACATGACTTTACAATGTAAATATATATGATTTTATAAAAATTTAATAGTTCAATATAATTATGTGAATATGTAATCAGGGCCTTGTATCAATGGTAAAAATACGAGACTGGCCATCCTCTAAACAACCAGAAGTTGTGGTTATTTTTTTAGCTTCAGACCAAGTTTTCACTATGGTTTTTACTAAAAATTGTGAAAACCATCATGTAAAGTCTAGCTTACATGATGGGACTAAAAATCGTGAAAGCCGTCGTATAAGCTTAGTGTTTCATGATAGTTTTTAGTGAAAACCGTTGTGGTTGCCTAGACCCTAAGACCTTAGAACCCCACCAAAATCCTGTTGGTATCACGATGGATGATTACACAACTGTGTTTTAACCATCGTGAAAGCATACCACGACGGTTTAAAAACATCGTGTATTCTATATTTTTTACTAGTGTAAAGATAAAAATACTCCAAAATTCAAAAGAAAACTCCGACAATACGGTTGTAGACCATGGAGGCAGTCCTAATCAACGGACAAAGGGGGATCGCAATTCACGGAGGTGTAGGGGTCGCTAACCCATTTGTGGTGGCGGCGATGTAGGTGCTGACCAAACGAACAGGTACAAAATAAGAGATGGTTAGCAAAGCGAATTTATTAACTCTTCTCCCAATTATTAATTAACACACATAGACTAAAGTATATATACTGACAGACATTCATTGATGCCTTTTGTTTATGAATAATTTTGACGATAATAAACATAAAGATAGAAACGAGCATAGCTGGGATACAAGTGCTCCATGCACACGGAGAAGAGAGTGATCACTTTGCAAAAACGATACACTTATACAGCGAGTGTAACGTTGAGACGAACTTTTTGAAATACTCCTGCATTGAAAAATCCAGGAATAGAACTCGGCCTAATAGGCGCAGAAAGGGCTTGTCCAGGAGCGAGAGTCGGGCAGCCAGTAACATTCATATTGACAAATACGGCGCAGCTGCTCGCATTTATGAGCGTGGAGGTGGGAACAGGAACAATGATAAAAAGGAAGTTAATAAAGATAATTGTATGGCGAGGAACAAGAGGAGTCCGACCGCCATCACAGGACAAGGTCACATTCATCGGGTTCGTAATCAAGGGAGGGGGCACTGAATTAGTGCACCTTATGGTACCGGTAATTATGGCGGGTTGGAGATTGAAAGATTGACAATTGGCCACTGAAGCTGTGGCGACTAGAAAACAGGCAATAAAGAACAGGGACTTTGGAAATGCCATGAGGAGAGAGTCAAAAGCTTAAGTTGGGAAGAATTTGACGGTGAGAAGTGATTAATTGCTTGGTTTGTGTGTGGAAGTATACTATAAACCACTTTATTTATAGGGGTTCAAAAGATTCCTTCGTTGATTATTATTATTATATTAATTTGAAGTATTAGTTTAATAGGCTATATATACTATACTGCAGTTCCCACCTCCGTGTGTATTGCGTGTTTGCTCCAATCTGGGTCAACGAAGTCAACTGCCTTTCCTGCCGCCGAAGGAACCTGTGCCTTTGCCGCTGGTGTTATTTCAGTGGATTATGGATAAATGTTCACTATTGTCTCTCAAATAGGAAGGGATTCCGGGATTATTAAGTTCTAACGGGATCTGCCTTTGCTTGTGTCTCCACCTGTGCCCATGCCTATGCCAAAAAAAAGTCAATAAATAAGCTTTAGAAATGATGGGTGGGTTGTGGATAGAGAGGTAGGGATGCCGCTGTTAGTGTGGTACCTCTAGGGCTGGCAGCTCTCGACCCCTAAGGAGAGGTAAACGAATGCTCTTCGAATTGGTACCTAAACCCTAGTTAGTTTCTGCCACCTATGCTGCTTCCCCTGCTGATAGGTGATCAACGTAGACTTGCTGTTGTCTCTGCGCGCCTCTGCTGGTTTGTTTGGATGCTCCAACGTGTGCTTCAACCGGCGTATACAAGATAAATTTCAATTGAAAAAGAATGAAAATGGAATTGAAATTTAAAATTTCACAAAGATAACATCCGGGTCCCACTAGACCACACAGAATGTGCACACATGATTAAGACAAAAAAAAAGAAATTAGAAAGACATCTAAAACATAGTCCAACAGAAAAATACCAACAGTGCATGAAAATAATTAGATTATCACATACCTTGAAAGAAGACACAAGTATAACTTAGCTCATGGATTCCACGAGATATCTAACAACACTCTCCTCCATGACACACTGTGATCCTATTGGGGGGAATATATAAAAACAAAGTGCAGAAACTTTGAACGAAATGCTAAGTAGGATTATAAGTTTAAAGATAACATTAAAAATACAATACAAATAAATACAGAAATAAAATAAATGGGAATTGATAAACAATGCATCAAGCTTCAAAGATATCACGAATAACATTAAAATAATTGCTTACTACAATGCCTTATACAATTTATCAAAAAATAAGGAATAAACACTTACTCATTTGTAAGGCCTGAAATTACCACCGAAGTGACTCGTACGGGGTTTTGAGATCTGCCACCTAGGTCACCCTCTTTATGACTTGAACTCTATGGCATTATGCATTTAAAACCTAACGAACCATAGAATCTCACACCAGTTAGCGTTTGAAAACTATTTCAAACACTGTCTCATTCAGGAAATCTTGACCTAAGATATTGAAATATCTCTATCAAAATCGTTTTAAAATCGTATTTTCAAAATGTTTGAAAATAATTTAATTTATGAACTCAATTCTTAAAACTTTTAAGAACACATTTTCAAGGCCAATGAACTTAAAATCATAGCTTATGAAAGAAAGGATAAATTAAAAAAAAGTCCTACCTTTTGAATCCTTAACAATGGGGCTCCTTGCATCTCCATTTTAGATTGGTAAACGTTAGCTCTACAAGGACAACAACTGATCTTATTAATAATCTCAAGCATTAACACATAAACACCAAAATCAAAGTAATTACAAACTAGCATGTTCCTAATAAATCTTAGTATGCCTCTATAAAAGAAATTAAATCAATGATTCCACTATCTATATGTAAACTCATTTTAAAGCACATTTTTCAATCATTTCTGATCAAGATAAGTTTAAAAATAAATTAAAAACACAATAATAAGTAAGGGAGCTTGAACTACTAAAACCCCAGATGCTGGAACAGGCCAATCAAGCAGAACACATAGGGGCCGGTTAATTGCTGCATCATTAGTAGGAATTTTCTAGCTTGTTACAAGCATCTAAGTTCAATTTGAGCTCTAATCAGTTCATACCAGTTTAGACGTGTTTAAAACATGTAATAGGGATTTTAGAACATTATATGAGTCTAATATATTCATTTTTATACATTTTTAATCCATTTGTATTCCTTGGTCATCAAAATTCATTTTGTTCAAAAATAAGAAAAAGTGAGACAAGAACAAGTTCTAATCTGAATTACATGCATCTCTGAAGTTAAATCTTACACATAAGTTCATACAAACCACGAATAAATCCTATTAATTTTTTTTCCTTTCATGCTCAGATGCTTAAAAGTGATAATCAACTCACGATTGAACGGTTTTTTAACCATTAAAGGAGAATTTCATCTGTCTTCTAACTGATGAAACTAATGTGGTTAAGATTAGGAGTTTTTTTTGAGTTTGTATCAAAATTTAAATCCATCAATAGACAGAATAAGCATCCTTGATGGTAGGGTGTCTATATAAGAGAATAAATGGCATTGGATCCTTATCCCTAGCAATTCCTATAGAAATACACAATCTATGCCAAATTGCTTAAGGTACAGAACAACCCAAATTGCACAAAAAACTCACCCACAGCAGACCAAACAAGAGCGTTAAAAGCTGGAGGTCAGTTTGGTTCAATTCTGCATTTTCGTTGTGTTATGTGCAATCATGTATATGCACGTTATTTTGGTTTTTTGTTTATGTTCAAACATTCTTTCATTTGGTATCCGTGCATGGTTACATCTCTGTCTTGATGTTTTGGTTTTGTTTGGATCGAGTTTCTATGAACAAAGTATATGTACAATGGAGTATAATCATGGAATTAATTTTTTCATTCATTGTTTATGAAAAAATAATATTAGAAATCATTAGGAAATTGAATTCTAACAATTATGTGATCTAAAACGTCAAAAATGCTGCTAAAATGAGTGAGAACAAGTCAGGTTTCAATCGGGTCTACAACCGTGTTGAAACCGAGTCAAAATGACTTGGCTAAAGGTTGAAGACGACCAAAACGACATCAAAAGGGAGAAAATGATATCATTTTTATGTCTTTAGTTTTCCTATCGTTTTGAGAAAAAACGTCATTTTTCTTTAGGGCAAAAAATGACATGTCATTTTTACGCTAGAAAAGCAGCGCCTAGGGACAAAATGACACATTGTTTTCCAGTTGAAGCTGTAGTTGTTTTTTTAAAAAATGACAGGTCATTGTTGGCATTTTTTTAAAAAATAATAATAATAAAATCCAGAAATTTGGTTTTGTATAATTTTGCATATTTATTTTGGAATGTTGCAAAGTTGAATTTTTGGAATTTTTTGTAAAATTAAAATTTTGTCTTTTGAGATTAGATAAAAATTTTTGAAAACTACTTTTGTGCTAGAATTCTTGCAAATAATGTCATTTTAACATTCCTAAAATTATGTTTGGTGATTAAATTGTTGAAATTTATGTCATTTTTATAATTTTAGTAATTCATTTAGAAATGCATAGAGAATACATGTTGACATTTCTAAAATAATATTTGTGATTAAAATGCCAAAATTATCAAATTTGAAAAATTTTGGTAAATTACTTTAGAAATGTATAAAGTTATTTATTTATTAATATTTCTAAAATAAAATAATGTTTATTTTAATGCCAAATTTGTTTAGGATTGATTGAATTTAGTAATTTTTTTTAGAAATAATAAATTTTATGCATAATTAATTTTTTGTATATATCTATAAAGTGACATATTGATATATGCATTAGTAAAAATAATTTTTTATGCATAAAAATAAATGTATAGTAAAGTATATAATTTTGAATAATTAGAGAGTAGCTACAGCATCTTTGATTATACAAAATTATGATAAGTGTTTGTATCACATATGGCAAAGGATATTAGATTGTGATTAATCATATGTAATATAATAAATTTTGTCTCACATAAATTTTTATTATATTTAATGTGATTAGTTAGGATGATGTATCGAATTATTTTTCTTAATTTACCCACAAGAATTAAGATAAAGGAATATAATTTGATAGTGTCATTATGAAGATATATGAATCTAAGTGAATTAAAAAATTTAGCCCATAGGCAATTTTTAATGTCATTTGATACATATTTTATTGCATGTATTTGTATTGGTAAAACATGACATATAGCATTATAGCCACAAATTAGCAACACAAGCATGTATGTTTAATTATGCAGCAATACAAACTATGAATTACTTTGATTTTAAATGCGATGTTTCTGAACTTAAGGGTGGTAATTATGAGGTGTAGAAGGAGAGAATTCTCCTTCATTTGGGCTAGATGGATATTGATTATGCTATCCATAAAGATGAACCACCTGTCATTATGGAAAGTAGCCAACCAGATGATGTTGATAAATATGAGAAATGGGAGTGATATAATCGTCTCTACGTCATGTTTCTAAAGACTAAAACATCGCCTGGTATTCATGGTTCATTGGAACAATATGACAATGTATAAGCTTTGATGAAGGCAATTGATGAGCAGTTTGTATCATCAGACAAAGCTTTGGCAAGCACCTTTATAATGAAATTTTCATATATGAAGCTCACCGAAATTCATGGTGTGCACAAGTAATCATGCAAATGAGGGATATAGTAGTTCAACTAAAAACTCTTGAGGTTGAGATGTCTAAGACTTTCCTTGTGCACTATATCTTGAACACTCTTCCACAACAAACCTTTCAAAATATCCTACCGCAGACATAAGGATAAGTGGTCCATGAATGAGTTGATGACCATGTGTGTTCAGGAAGAACGAAGGCTTGTTATGGAGACAGGAAAGAGAGTGCATATGGCAACTCAAGGGAAGAATAAAGTAAAGCCAACAACAAGGGAAGAGGCAAATTTTCTGTACAAGCTAATATCAAGAAGGAATCCAGGTGCTTCTTTATAAAAAGAAAGGGCATGTAAAGAAGGATTGTCCTAAATATTATAAATGGCTTGAGAAGAAAGGTACTCAATTCTCACTTGTTTGTTTTGAATCTAATACAGTTGATGTTGGCCATAACACATGGTGGATTGACTTTGGTTCTACAATCCATGTCACCAATTCCTTGTAGGGGTTGCAAAACCTAATGAAGCCAATGGGTAGTGAGCAGTTCATCTACTTAGGCAATAAGATACGCTCACATGTGAAGATAGTCGGAACATGCAAATTAGTTTTAAGCAGTAGTTTTATTTTAGAATTGAAAAAGACATTTTATATTCCAAGTTTTTTGAGGAATTTAATTTCTATATCAAGGCTTGTATTATTGGGTTTTTTTCTCTAATTTTTCAGACACTATGTTCAGTTTATCTTATAGATATGAACTTATTGGAAATGGTACAATGTCTAATGGTCTTTTCAAAATTAATTTACAAAATGAAACTTCTTATACTTCTATGCATGTTCATGATAATGCTGACATTAAGAGATGTATTACGAATAAAGAATCTTCCATGGCATCGTAGATTAGGTCATATCTCTATTGAAAGAATAAAAAGATTAGTAAATGACGGGGTACTTTGTGCTCTTAAATTTTAAAGACTTTGACACTTATGTAGATTGCATAATGGAAAAGTAGACCAATATGTCAAATAAAGGTGCTAAGAGGAGTTCAGACATATTAGAGATCATACATATAAATATTTGTTGTCTGGACATGGACATGTATGGTCAAAATTATTTCATTACTTTTATTAATGATTACTCACGATCTATGTATCTTTATTTACTTCAAAATAAGAATGAAGCTTAGGTATTTAAGGTAGAAGTAAAGAGAAACAATGAAAGCAAATAAAAATAGTGAGGTTTGATAGAGGTGGTGAATACTAAGGTAGATACATTGAAAATGGACAAGCACTTGGTCCATTTGCTATGTTTCTTCAAGAACATGGGATTGTTACCCATTACACTATGCCTAGTTCTGCATACCAGAATGGTATGATAGAAAGAAGAAACCAAGCATTGTTGGATATGATGTAGATTATGCTTATTAGCTCCAAGTTTCCTAAGTCCTTGTGGACTAAAGCTCTCAAGACGGCTGCGTCGATATTAAACTGAGTTCTAACTAATGTTGTCTCAAAGACACCATTCGAGTTATGGAAAAGTTTTTGGGGATGCCTGTCTGAAGTAAGAGTTTATAATCCATAAGAAAGGAAGCTAGACCTAAGGACCGTAAGTGGATAATTTGTTGGTTATGAACGGTCTAAGGGATACATATTTTATTGTCCATCACATACTACTAGGTTTGTGGAGTCAAGGAATGCAAAATTTCTTGAGAATGACTTGATCAGTGGGAGCGATTGATTTTGGAACACTATTTTTGAGAAAGATCATACAGATGCCCAACCTTCCACATCATGTGATAAAGTGATTGCAATACACAATACGCCTATAGTTCAAATGTGTAATAATAACAATCAGTTGTTCAAGTTCTATAGACTGCTGATCAAGAAGTAGTAAATTAATGAACAACAGTTATAGTAACCTGTTAAACAAGCTGTTGAACAACATGCTCCTCAGGAGAATGTTGAACAACATTAAGGAGATCTACTAGTGTAAGGCCATCAATGATTCTTGGTGATTATATTGGGTATCCACAAGAGTCTGACTATAATATTGAAGTTGAAAATGATCTAGAAACGTTTTCACAAGCCATGAGTTGTAAGGAATCTAACTTGTGGTTTGATGACATGAACTCTATGTCATCTAATAGAGTCTAGGATCTTGTCAAGTTGACTAATGGTCTAAAAGCCATTGGATGCAAATGGGTCTTTAAAACAAAGAAAGACTCGTTGCGCAACATTGAAAGATATAAGGCAAGACTTGTTGATAAAAGGTTTACTCAGAGAGATGATATAGATTACACAAAGACTTTTTCTCTTGTATCTAAAAAGGATTCTCTTATTGTAATTATGGTATTGGTTGCCCATTTTGATTTTGAGTTACATCAAATGGATGTGAAAATGGCGTTCCTTAATGGTGATCTAGAGGAAAAGGTTTACATGAAACAACCTAAAGGATTCTTCTCTAGTGATAGTGAGCAATTGGTATGTAAGCTCAAGAAATCCAAATATGGATTGAAATAGGCCTCTCGTCAATGGTATTTAAAATTTTATTATGTTATTACTCCATTTGGTTTTGAAGAGCCTATCAAGGATTAATGTATATACCAGAAGGTCAATGGGAGCAAAATCTATTTTCTTGTCTTATATGTGGATGATATTCTCCTTGTAACTAATGATAAAGGGTTATTATATGAGGTGAAACAATTTCTTTCTATGAATTTTGATGTGAAGGATATGGATGAGGCATCTTATGTTATTGGCATTAAGATCTATAGAGTTAGATCTCAGTGTATTCTGGCATTGTTACATGAAACCAATATCAATAAAGTTTTAGAAAGATTCTGGACGAAAAATTATTCACTTAGTATAGCACTAGTTGTAAGGGGTGACAAGTTCAGTCTAAACCAATGTCCAAGGAATGATTTAGAGAAAAATCAAATGAGCAACATTCCTTATGCTTTAGCTGTTGGAAGCCTTATGTATGCTCAATCTTACAAGACCTGACATTGTATTTGCTATAGGAATGTTGGGTAGATATCAGAGTAATCCAAGCATTGACTATTGGAGGGTTGCAAAGAAGGTGATGAGGTACCTTCAAGGTACAAAAGATTACATACGTATGTATAGACGAATAGTCAATCTAAAAGTGATTGGCTACTCTAATTCAGACTTTGCTACCTATGTTGATTCAAGGAAATCAACATCTGGTAATGTCTTTATGCTAGTTAAAGGAGTTATATCTTAAAGGAGTGGAAAGCAAACATTAGTTGCTGCCTCCATTGTGGCGTCTAGCCCGGGCATACTCCCTCAAGCCTCCATAGGACCCACCTTATGGGGCCCCCAGACTTATGGCTCTTATTGGTAGACCATCCCCGTGCTGTCCACTCATCCGTACTGTCCCCTCTGGCCCCTAAGGGTTTTTTTTTTGTGTCCCTTGGGTTCGAACCTCAAACCTTCCTGAAGAGGTTCTTATTTCCTTCTCGAGTACCAATTGAGCTAGTAGCTCAACTGGTACTCTAGAAGGAAATAAGAATCTCTTAAGGATGGTTTGAGGTTCAAACCCGAGGGACGAGAAAGAAAAAACCTGAGGGGCCAGAGTGCCCCAGAGGGGACGGATGAGTGGGTGGCACAGGGATGGTCTACCAATAAGAGCCATAAGTCCAGGGGCCCCGCAAGGTGGGTCCTATGGAGCCTTGAGGGAGTACACCTGGGCTGGATGCCACAATAAAACGCACAGCACAATTGATACTCGAGATGGAAATAAGAACCTCTTAAGGGAGGTTTGAGGTTCAAACCCGAGGGACACGAAAGAAAAACCCTAAGGGGCCAGAGGTCCCTAGAGGGGATAGTACGGATGAGTGAGCGGCACGGGGATGGTCTACCAATAAGAGCCATAAGTCTGGGGGCCCTGCAAGGTGGGTCCTATGAAGGCTTGAGGGAGTACTCCTGGGCCAAACGCCACAATAAAACACGCGTTTTATTGTGATGTTCGGCCTAGGTGTACTCCCTTAAGCCTCCATAGGACCCATCTTGTGGGGCACCCAGACTTATGGCTCTTATTGGTAGACCATCCCGTGCCGCCC
>CAMOHE010036899.1:0-17450 GCA_946598075.1 Artocarpus hirsutus
CGAGAAGCAGGTATGAATTATTAATTTACCTCATTTATTTATTTATTTTATTTATTTATTTTGAATTTTGTTTACACACCTCATTCTATTTTCTCATATCAATTCTAAAACCTCTCATCAATTCAGTTTTGCATTCACATTTAATTACTTCTTTTTTATTGTTCGAGTATTAAAGCTTCGAGTGCATATTTTATTTTAAAGTTACTATACAAAAATAAATTTTTTTCGTTGAATCTGATTCGTATAATTTTAAATAAAATTCAAGAAGTTATGTTGATTAACAGGTTACTTTGGCGGTAGATGCGTCCTGGAAAATAATAATCCTAATTAAAAAGCAAATATATTGCCAAAGCTTTTTTGTTTTTATCACTTTTTTTTGCTATCATTTGTGGAATCTTTTCCATGACTAGATAAATAATTTAATAAGTGAATTTTTATAGTTAACAAGTTAAGTTTTTTTTTTTTTTGGAGTTGATTGCGATAACGTGGATTGTATTTTGATGTACATATTATAAGAATGTATGATATACACGCAAATCAATGTAATGGGAGCAATCAAAACCTAATTTCGTAATTTTCCTTCCAATTATCTTTATTGTGTTTAGGAGGTGCAACTTGAAAGGAAAGAAAAGAAAAAAGGTTATGTCTGTGAAAAGATTATAATAAAACAATTGCTTATAATTAATGTCCAGAAACAGATCAAGTCTGATGAGGAGATTTCCTTCCCGAAAGAAGAAAATCATGATGTTGATCGATGTGATGGTCCGAAAGTTCAATTTGAGAAGCAGGTTCGAATCTCTTTTTTTTTTTAATTATGATTTTTTATATTTGCACGTGGCTTTTTGTTTTTCCTTGTCCTAGTTTGGTACTTGGGAAATCATAATGCAAAAGTAAAACTCATAAGTTAATGGCTTTTATTCTTTTAACGAGTTTATGCAAGTAGTCTTGATTTGGCCGTTTCCTTGCTTAATTTGATCCTTGTTTTTTTTTTTTTTAATTGTTTATAGTTTCAAACAGATTTTTTTTAAGGAATCTTGTGGTAAAAAAAGACAATTTTACACCATTGGTGGAGAATGTTGTTTTAGCCGTTGAACACGTGCTCGAGTAATGGCGCAATTAACTTTCTCTATCATAAGATTTTTTTTTTACCGACTTCTTTATGCTTATTTAAAAACTATACCTTTAATTCATGATCTTATTCCAAAAGAAAAAAAGTAAATAATCTAAAAATATATATAACTTTTTAAATCGTTAATTCATGTATTCGAGTGTCCTCAACAAATGCAAACAATTGCCTCTCTTCTTTCTTCGTTGATCATTTTTTCAAGTTCTTTTTGGACTTCTTTTTTTCTTTCTTCTTCCTGTTTTTAAAATCTTTTATGTGTATGTAACAATTTTATTTCTGGTCACCTTTTTGCAGAAATATGCGCGTCAAATTGATGAGGATATATCAAGTGCACGTCAAATTGGTCTGAAATTTAAGGTAACGCGTGATTTCCTGGAATTGATTTATAGGGCAGTACTCCCTCAAAAACGAATTAAGCTGACACCGGAGGCATCGCCAACACAAGCAAGGAAAATTGACAAGCCTTTAAAATGTGATGTTGTAATGCTGAGAATCGGCTCATGGAAGGTGAGATACACAGTCTCTTTTCAAGTAATAAGGCTCGTTTAGTACAGCTTTTGTTTGTGGTTTTTAGTTAGTAAAAGAAAAGAAGTAAAAGTTATAGTTTTTCGGTAAGTGTTTGGAACCATATTTTTAAAAAAATTGGGTCAAAATGGTTTTATTTTCTTAAAAAGTGACAAAGATATTATATTTAAACTTATAATGTATTATTAACACTCTGGAACAAAATTCAAAGTCTATTTCAGGGGTATTTTTTTGAGAAGCTATATTTTGTAGGTTTGACAAGAAACATTTTTGGAGGACAAACACACTTCTGACAGATTATTTAAATACTTCTAAAATTAGCTTTTAGATATAAGAAGCTAAAAGTAGCTTTTAAAAAATCCTCCCAAACAAGCCTTTGAAGCTATTATAAGCTTTCTCGGTATGGTATTATTGTTGGTAGTGTATGCTTTTCTATTCAATATCACATCAAAAAAAAAAAAAAGCGTATAAAATTCAAAGAATACAATGCAAATCTAATGGTTTAAAACAAAATCTTTTTTTATACACTACTGTAGAATTCCCAAAGTTACTACTATTACAAAAAGAGATGACCTTAAACAGAAGGTGTTTTTTTGTCTAATGAATGTTCAGACTGTAGCTCAGAACTTAGAGGATGTGTTGGCAAAGTGTTACTTCGGCAAAAAACTTCTTGTGTGGGAAATGTTGGAAAATCGCTTAAAGAAAAAGATTCAAATACCATGGGAACATATTTTGGCAATGAGAGCAACCATTGACGAAAACCAACCTGAGGTCCTTGAAATTGAGGTATATTTTCTTATAAAATACTTAAGACGTTGAAAGGTTCTTGATTTATGGTCATTTTTTTTTTTCTAAATTCAAATTTGGCTTTTTGCTTGCAGTTAAGTGAGCCACCTTCATTTCTTAGGGAGACAAGGCCAGAGCCAAGAAAGCATACAAAGTGGGAGAAAGCTACAGACTTCACTTATGGTCAAGCTACTATTTGCAGGTAATTAATGGTCTATCTTCATAGTTTACATACTTTATCAAAACAAAAAAAAAATCTACATAACAGCTATATGGCAGTGTTTTAAAAAACTTTGGTGGAACCAAAAAAATATTTTTGATGAAGACACTATAAAACCGATATAAAATTATATTTCAACTATTAAGCGTAGGTATAGTTTTAAAAGCACGTGTCTACACTTGTACGACTGTGGCTCCACTGCTACATAAATTGCTCCCTAGAAATCTAGTTTCTAACTGCTAATGGTCTTCCCAGGAGGCACCATCTGCAATTTCCTCGAGGTACACTTGAAAAATACTACTGTACGCTGCTAAATGTGCCAGAGTTCTTAAACATGAGCCAAAATCATTTCCCAACTATGCAATCTCCTCACTTTTCTGCTCCAGATTTCAACAACGTGGGCAGGGTTTTTTTCTCTTTAGACCGCCAAGAAAATATGTTACAAACTAACTCTGTGCAACAACCACCATGTTCAAAAGATTCACAGAATGTATATATGAATAGTGTTTCTTATAATTGCACTGGAATTTATCAAAAAATCAACTTTGTACAAGAAAAACCAAATGTAGAAGATTTGGACAATGGGGGTGGTACAGATTTTGCTTTGGCGTGCCATTCAAAAGAGCCACAAGCCAACAACTTTCAACAACCTTCTGATTCAAATATGCCAATGTCTGTCACATCTCTTCAAGCTTGCAATCAAGATTTTTCTTTAATATCAGGTACTTTTTGTTTTTGTTTAATTTCAGTATTTTAAAACTGTATGATTAGATATTTTAGCTTAAAATCTAACAAGTACTAATCTTGTTTTCCTAGATCTTTTCGGTGAGTATGATGGTACACCTTTAGATGAGCTCCTAAAAAGTTTCGGAGACGAAAATGACTCAAACACGACACTTTTGAATCAGCCGATGAGCGATCATGCAGATACAGCGCAGAGACACGTGTTGAGTCGAGGGCAGGTTTCTACTGCTCCAACAGCGACTTTTCAAGACAATTCAGTAGTTCCTCATCAAGGCTATAACAATCTACCACTCAGTTGTAATGACGAAATACCCCGAAATCAAGATTTTCAATTGCCAATGAACGATAATTGGTTTCCAGCGTACTCGAATCTAGCAGAGGGCTTGAACGAGGCGAGAGAGAGAACCGATCATTCCTCGTCTAAACTATAGTCCACCAGCAGCAGGACTGTAAAATCAACCCTTTCAAATACCAATGAACGATAATTTAAAAAAAAAATGCGAGCATGTACTTACATATATTTTGCGATTTTTCTATTTTTTGTAATTTTTGCTTTTCTTCACTTTTTTTTTTATTGGTTTGCCATCCGTTTTTATCTCTGCTTTTTATTGGGAAGCCCATGCTAGTTTTTCTCCTTTAGCTGAGCAATCATTGTTTTGTCTGTGGCAAAAAGTTTCTTACAATTCATGGGGCTATCGGAGTCTTGAATGCCCTTTTATTGTCATCTAAAATGAGAAGTTCAACTATGTCATCTCTACACATCCATGTTTGTCATTTTCTACTTGAGCAATGCTCCAAAAGCCGATAGTGTCTGCATTCAACTGTTTAAGTTGGCATTAAGTAAACCCAACAACCAGCTAACGAAATACAAGACAACCAAAAAAATAAAATACAACATAGTAGAAAACAAGACTTAGATAATTAGAGATGGGACCAGCAGATTTTATGCTTGTAGGACAAAAAACCATGTCCAGGAAAGCCAATTAATCATATAACCCGCTGTTACATAAAATAGAACATGATTCTGAATAAATTTCATTATCAGGCGCAAAACTGAAAGAGGAAATCATAAGACTGTTTATCCTAGGATTTCACAACCCCAAAACTTTTAAGGAATAATTTATAATTAAAATTAGACCATTTGAAGAAGTCAGTCGCTCTCTCTCCCTCTCTCTCTCTCTCTCACCCCATCACATAATTGATTGATATCCCTAAATCAAAGCACAGCAGCAACTATACCTTAAGAACACTATCCTCAGGCTCCTTATCTTTTGCCTCTTTTGGGCTTGTATTTGCCTTAACCCAACCACCATCAATGGATTCCAAACTACCATTCAATCCATCATCCAAAAAATCTCCAACCCTCTTCACTTTCAACTCTCTAGGCTCCACAGGGTACTTTCCAGAGAAACAAGCATAGCAAAAGTTATGAGAATCTTCACCCAAATACTTCTTCAAGCTCTCAAATGGCAAGAAAGCAAGTGAATCCGATCCAATAAACCGCCTAATCTCCTCAACACTCATCCTATTGGAGATCAACTCTTCAGAGCTAGGTGTGTCCACTCCATAGTAGCACGATGCGATAATGGGAGGACTCGCAATCCTCATGTGAACCTCTTTGGCGCCACTCTCCTTAAGCAGCCTAACAATCTTTGAAGAGGTTGTCCCTCTCACAATTGAGTCGTCAACAACCACAACCCTCTTGCCTTTCAGCACTGCTTCAACAGGATGCAACTTCAGCCTTACACCAAGGTCCCTAATCTCCTGTGATGGCTGAATGAAAGTCCTTCCCACATAGTGGGACCTCAACAACCCTTGCTCAAACGGCACACCCGCTTTCGCAGCGTACCCACGAGCAGCTACGTTGCCTGAATCCGGCACTGAGATCACAATATCGCAATCTACCGGAGCCTCGGCGGCCAAAATCTCCCCAAACGCACGCCTAGAGTCATATACAGATCTCCCAAAGATAACAGAATTAGGCAGTGCAAAGTAAATATGTTCGAAAATGCATTGCTTCGGTTGAGGATGAGCCATTAGGCAAAGTGACTGGACCCCATCTTTGTCCACCACAACAACTTCACCAGGAAACACTTCCCTCTCGTAAGTGGCTTCAATCAAATCAAGAGCACAAGTCTCTGAGGCAAAAACGACAGCACCGTTGCTTCTCCTCCCCATCACAAGAGGTCGAAAACCATATGGGTCACGGACAGCAACAAGCTTATCCTTTGTCACAAACACCATGGAATAAGCCCCTTTAAGCTGCTCACAAGCATCAACAATCCTCAACAGAAAAGGCCTATGCTTTGAGATAGCAATAAGGTGAAGAACCACCTCGGTGTCAGAAGTAGTATTGAAAATAGAGCCATTATCTTCAAGCTTGTTCCTAAGGGCCTTGTAATTCACCAAATTCCCATTGTGGGCAACCCCAACAGAGCCGAACCTGTACCCTGCAACAAAAGGCTGAACATTTTTCAACATAGAGGACCCAGCAGTGGAGTACCTAACGTGCCCGATAGCAATATCGCCGGGCAATTGATCGAGCTTCGACTCGTTGAAGACCTCGGAGACAAGGCCAACGCCGGTGACGGACTGGAGGACGTCGTTGTGGACGGAGACGATCCCGGCGCCTTCTTGGCCACGGTGTTGGAGAGCGTGGAGTGCTAAGTATGAGAGGCGGGAGGCTTCCGGATCGCCGTAGATTCCGACTATGCCGCACTCCTCGCGGGGCTTTTCGTCGTCGCCGTGGAGAGAGAGGGAAAGGGAGTTTTGGGCATCTGGGCAGTGATTGTTTGAGAGGATGATGTTGGAAATGGGGTTTTTTGATGAGGCGGCGAAGAGGGTTTTGTGGGTGTGGGAGAGAGAGAGGGAGGGAAGTTCGGGGGGGTGGGAGAAGGGTTTTGGTAGGGGTTTGGGGGAGGAGAGAGGGAAAGGAGTGGCGGCTTTAGAGATGGAGGACGGGGAAGGAGAAGGAGAGAGGTTGGAAAGCTTGGTGGCGGCCATGGAGGAACCTAGATTGATTGAAAAGCCCCTGCACGTTTAACCCTCTTACAAATATCACAAAAACCATAAAACAAAACTTAACATAATTATGACTTTTATATTACACACAACATATGTTTTTTCTTATGAGAAAAAACCTGAGGATTAAGGAGAACGGAATCAGGCCACGGTCCCTGGTCTTTGCTGTGCTCGGGAGTTGCAGCTGGTGGTGCGGGAGAATGAAGATAGAGGTTGATGAAGAAAGAGTCGATGGTGGCGGAGGAGATAGGTCCTTTCAAAACCCTATTTTCTTTTTCTTTTTTTTAAATTATTATCACATTTAGAGCCCAAAATTAGAATTGCGCGGCGGACTTTCTCTGAGAAGTCACTTACAGATACGTTATCTTTTGTAGGTTGTGAAGGAAAGAGTGTCCACAAACAATTATATTTGCACATATTTTTCTCAAATGAGTTGTAATGACCTTTGTACCCGTTTTTTGCCGGGGCTCATAAGAAGCTGCTGTTTAGAAAACGGTTTTAACCATTTTTTAACTATCAATTACAATTATTAATAGTATAAAACTCTTATATGCTATACTTTTTAAATTAAAACTGTTAGTTTCAATCATTGTTTGAAAAAATACATGCCCCCAATGCCTTGTCTCGAGGCGTGCCCCAAACTAAGACGCTTTCGCATTTCAAAGCTTAAGCTTTTTAATAGTCAAAACGAGGCTTACACCATTTTGGTTCGAAGAGCACGCCTTGCACCTCAAGGCTGCTGAGGCGTGTGCATCATGTAAATGCCCATTTTGGGCCAGTTTTAAACTAACAGTAGATTTTTTTCTTTTTTTGTTCTAGGTATTTATATAAATTGACTACTTTTAAACTCTTTTCGTAAGATATTTCCATAATTTAACAATATCTTGAGTATGTTCATTTACGTTTTATTAAGTCTTCATTATCTGAGTTTTACCTTTTTGTGGACATTTAATTCCGTGATAACTTATTGCAATCTTTTTTTTCTTTTTCTAATGAATGTCTCATTTCACACAATTACCAAAACTTGTGTAGTGGCCATTGTAATAACGGATTTCTCGATCAGATTGGTGTCCATATACACAAACATCAAGCCCATCAACCTATTTTGTGATCCCTCTATACAAAAAAAAAAAATAAATAAAAAAAAAAATTGATAATCTAATAAGCCGTTTGAAAGTACAGTTAAAACTCATGCTTTCAAAAACAATTTGAATATATAAAATTTATGAGGAATGTGGACCTAAGTCGGTGTTTAGATCTTAAACATCCTCATTTTTTCCCTTTCAATTTTTTTCCACTTTGTTTATTAGTCTTTAGGTGCACTAGACATGTATCATTGAAAACCGATATTAGTTGATCTAATATAGCAGTACTAATAAATCAGTAAGAGACAAGTTCATTTGGAGAGTTTTAGTTGTATTTTATTTGGAGAGTTTTAGTGTAACTTTGTTTAGAAACATGAGCAAGTAGACTTTGAGAAGATCGAGTGAATCAGTAAGACAAAAAACCCTTCAAGCTTGTAAGACCAAAAAGAATGGCTGTCAGTCTTACCAGTCTTATTGGTCAGGATATCTAGTGAACCAATCATGTTTAATTGGTTTTCCTAAACAACAAGACCCGTTAGATCGACAGCCAGTCATATATTTTTTTCAAAATAAAAAATAGACGATCATGACTAGTAAGACTGGCACCCTTCAATTCTGATCTTGCCATCTAAAAATTAAGCAAATCTAGGATTTAGTGATGTAGTTTAGCAAGTCTTGATTTTTATAATGTTACTATAATATTAATGTGATGGCAACAAAAGAAACAATTTTTGTACGTCAAGTTATGATCAGTAAGTCTAATTTAAATGAGATCTCAACAAGTAATTTTAGCTCCTTAAGGTCACCAAAAAGACGATCCTGATCTTAGGCTCTCTAAATATGACTTGGCGACTCTTTTGCGTTTTTTAATAATGTTATAATAGTATTAGTAGTTACAAAAACACACTTTGTACACTACAAGTCTTCTATGGTACATATAAATTTCGAAGGGAAAAAAAAATAAGAGCATGACGTTTGGGAGGTTAGTATATAAATTTTGATGAAGGGTGTATAAATATATATAAATATATATTTTGCGGTATTTCTTTTTCTGTTATTTTTGTTTTATTTCTACTTTTATTGGGAAGCCGATGCTAGTTTTTCTCCTTTAGCTAAGACTAGTTAAAAAGTATAAGCTCTGCGCAAGCAAATTAAGCATGTTAAGAAAGGAAAAAATTGAAGAGGAAAAAATAAATATATATAAAAAAGACAAGAGTGGCAAAAAGCAAAGAAAATAGGAGAAAAGAGAAAGAACAGGGTAAAACCTAAAAAGGAGGAAAAAAAAAAGTAAATCTAGAAAGACATTATCCGATCAAGCTCTCAAACAACCAAGATCAACATGTATAGAACACATGCAGAAGGAGGCGAGTGAGGCAACAGCTTTCTCCGCCTACATTGGCATGGGCCTCACCTCGGCATCCACACGGGCTCGTTTCATGCAATGGCGCATGCGCTTGCATGGTGTGTCCTCTAGCAAGAGGTTCAGGCCATGGATCCTGCCACATTTTTCACACAATTGATGTTGTGATCTCATGTAGGCGAAACACGTGAGCTTACTTTTGGCTTGCAATTACATGGTGACACATAGAATCATTTTGACTTCAGCCAATAAGATGACAACACGTGGTGAAGCATTTTGGAAAAAAAAAAAAAAAAACGTTTCGTCGGTTTCTTAACGCGGGAGCAGCATTTGGGAACCTTTTCTCACTCATTGTATATAAAGATAAGCGATCATTGTTTTGTCCGTGGCAGAAGGTTTCTTGCAATTCCTGGGGCTATTGATTTCTTGAATGCCCTTTTACTGTTATGAAGCAATTCCTGGGGCTATTGATTTCTTGAATGCCCTTTTACTGTCATGAAGCGTCCATCGTCCATTATCTGGAAGGGAAATTAATCAGAGATTAATATTTCTAAATGTGATATCGTATACTTAAAAAAAAAATTAACCACATCTAAACGAGAAGTTTAACTATAGCCGTCTTAATATATATATTTTTTGGAACTTCACTATACCAAAACGAGCAGAGTTGGTGAGATTATGAAAGTGTCACCCTTCAGGTCAAGCTTGAATCTCATATATGCAATGGCAAAGGAAAAAAGGGAAAGGGATATTGTGTTTAAAGCTTTTGACCTAAAGAAATGTTAGAAGAGTACTTGTATTTGAAGTACATAGCAGCTAGGACGTAAAGAACGTTAAACTGCAAAAATACTGAGAGTAAGGATGTTCAAGCAACAAAACTGGGTGGTTATTATTCATCAAGCTATTGCAGCATATGAACTTCAACAATCATATTTTGAGCGTGCAAGATCAAAGTGATATAGAAAATAAAAATTTAGACAACAAGGTCAGATTCTTTCCACCAAGGAAAACAAAAAGTTTGCAACAATCACTAATCATACACATCTGTTCTTGGGAATGGCTCGTTTGATCAGCAACAAGTCTTCAAACTTCTCTGTGGCGATTTACTAGATTCTTCTGGTAATGCTGAAGAATCATCAGATTTTTTTGTCAAATCACTTTCCTCTCCTGTGCTAATCTCATTAAAACTCCTTTTATTTGAGGATGAATTCGATCTCTCCTTTTCACTACTCTTGTCATTCAATTCTTTCACTCTCTCATTCGCAATTCCTTTACCAGGTTGAGTCTCACCATCTGCAGTAGGAAACAGTGGCGGTTCCTGGCCACTTAGTCGACAAAATACCTTTTCAACCGTTTCACTTATTTCCTTGCCTAGTCCATTACTGTCTAAAATTAAATCCCAGACAGACTTAGAGGCCTTCTCTAGCACAGGAGTTCTGCATCAACACAAGTATTACGAACATTTAGACTTTCCTGTCGATGATTGACATGAACACAATCATATAAAGCATAAAAACAAGGAAAAACAAGAAAAAATGTTAATCAGCATAAAAACTTACTCAAGTTCCTGACGAAGGGCATCAAAAAGCTCCCTTTTGGTTTGTTTTTCTGCCCCAGGAGTATTGAGAACTTTACTCTGTTCAGCCATTTTGATGGTTGTATTCTTAAGCTCTTCCTACAATAATCAAAAACCAAGCACATATAAATCTGCAATTCCTCAAATTTCAAGGGCTTTAAACTATAAACAGACAAATGCATGCAAATTTTGATCCCCAATAAAATCACCAAGTTGCAACTAGCATGTAGAAATCCACTCTCTATCTTAATTTATGAGAACAAAGCTCATCTAGTCTTGGAGGCCACAAAACTAAAAATCACATCATACCCAGATAACTTCCATTAAAAGCAAACTAATTAAGTCTAAAACCATGTAGAAGGCTTAGCACGTTGGTTTGAACTAAAACTTTTGGTTCAAACATTATAGCACGTGAAAGTTTTATATTGTAGCGGTTTTTTGCCTTACACTGTAGGAGAGCTTTACACAGTTTTAATTGGTTTGAACCAACGTAACAAACACCTTATTAAAAATAACCAACCTATCAAACACCAATAGAAGTCATTTAGACAAATCAAAATCCTTATTCTAACAACAAGGTTATTACCAAGACCACATTCATTCTTTTAAATAAATTGGAAAAAAAAAACACTCTTGAGCTCAAAAAAGGACTATTTGTATGGATTTCAGAATTAACGATCAAACAAAAATTTTAAATAATACAATAATTAAAGAATAGAAAAATTAAATAAAATGGGAATGAGACGTACATTGGCTTTGAGCTGGTTGATGATCTTCAGTCTGAGAGAATCAATGGTGCCGTCGTTCATCAACGACTCCAACACGTCTTCAGGAGTTATTATTGAAGAAGACGCCATTAACTCCTAATTCAAAGAAGACTTCGCAATCGAACCACGGAATTGAGAATCCAAAAACCTGCGAAAAAGATTCGATTTTTCTTCAGATTTTGGGATTCCTCACGAGAAATTGTACGTTTTGTCGAAGAAAACCGAAGAGAGAGAATTTCGTATACCCAAAACGGAATTTGTCGAAGATAAAAGTGTTTGACTCGAGAGAAAAAGCTCTAGATACGATGAGTTAAAAAACCAATAAAATCATTTATTATTTATTAACAATGAAAAGAGAGAAATAAAGGAAAGAGAGAATTTTGATACCCTTTTGTTTTGATAAAATCTCTTCTCTGCAACCAGAGGAGTCCAGAAATCAAAACTTTTGTCACCGCGTCTTTGACTCCCGTTTATATGAGAGGAGAAATGAGCTTCGTTATGATAAGAACGACGTCGTAGGTCTTTTACCTTTTTTTTTTTCCTTTTAAATAAATAAATTACAAAATCGAATGAGAGATTTCCTTCTTTATTTTCAATTTTATTTTATTTTTTAGTGTAAACCATCTGATATTTAGACCATTATTAGAGGCACGAACCCACATAAAAGGTACCTCAATTCTAGCGAAGGTTATTCCGACTAATCCGGATTCGAAATAAGTCAGACGACTTTGCTTAAAGGAGAATAAATTCCTTACCACCCAGTCCCACATCTTGTTGGTATTTTCAAGTTTATTTTATTATTATCTTTTGTCTTTATGCTTTTTATGAAAGAGAACTTCCAGTTTTTATTGTAAAAAAAAAAACCAAATATTTGGTTGAACCAAGATGTCCTACTCCAAAGAGTTGATAATTGGCTTATTTAGGAACTAGTTCATAGTTCGAATTGGTTTTTAAAGGTTTTTTTTTTTTAAATCATCATAGTGTTTTAGGTTTGAAAGTTCACAAATTATAATTTCAACCAAAAAAAAAAAAAAAGTAAAGAGATTCTAATGCTTTCACTAACACAACCCAGAAGCGCCGAAGACCTATCCATGTGATAAAATGATACACTCATGATTCGTCCATTAGAATTCAGATTAAAGGATCCACATAAGAAGGATAAAATTGCCAAAAATAAACTTATAGGGATGAAATTTGATTTGCAAATAATATTTTATTACATAGTGTTTTTGAAACTGGGAAAAAATGAAAACAGTAATATTTTGCAAACGCTTAGACTTCTTTTGGTCATTCCACAAAGAATTTTGCTCTTGAAAACGTTATATATTAGCACGTGCGACAGCATGCTAAATAAGCATTTGCTCTACAGGGTATCACAATCTCCAAATCATCGTTGTCAGACAATTCTTACTATTGCTTCTAGTTGCTTGGCGTCTTAGAATGCCACAAGCGGAGTTAGCTCTGCAACAATCTTCCAGGTCTTGTTCAGAATCTTTTTACTGGTCATCGTCGTCCTTATCCAAGGAAGCTGAAGAATAGCTAATGATGAAACCATCTAAATCTCCCTCAAGAACAGAATCAGGGTCCGAAACCTCACAGTTAGTTCGAAGATCTTACACCATTCGGTATGGATGCATTCAGAAGAGTAGTTGGAGTTAGGTTCTCAGTATTTCAGTTACAAGCCAGGATATTTGGTCCAACTTGCGCGTTTTTCTGAACACATTACATACATGTAGAACATAGCTCCGTATCTGGTTGCCCCAAGTGATATCAGTAAGAGACTGTATATGATGCGCATTCATCTGAGCCTGTCGTGCCATCTCGAGCTGGTCTAATCGAGACTGAAGTGCAGCCATTGCTGAAGCTTTGTTTGGGTGCTGAGATCTGAGTGGGCGTTGGGTAACTCTCAGCTAAAAGGAATGCCAAACTGGGATAGGTGAAAAGAATTACTGATATGTGTGTCTCATACCTTTCATTTTGACAAGTCGCCGTGATTCCTGTAGGAATATGGACTATCCTTACAGCACTTTCAGTTGCGTTAGCATGTTGACCACCAGCTCCCCCGGAGCGGAATCTCTCAATACGAAGATCGGATTCATTTATTTGTACACGAGTAGTCCATCACCCAGAATGGGAATTACAGCAACAGCAGCAAATGAAGTATGCTGGCGCATATTACTGTCAAACGGTGAGATTCTTACAAGCCTGTGCACTCCTACTGCTTTGGCACAGCCATAAGCATATTCACCATCCACTTTTACAGTTGCCCGCTGCAAAATAAAATGCTCTATATTCAAACACCAGCAGTCACATCTATATTGTTACATACAAATAAAAAACCAGACTAAAAGATTTCTTTGGAATATAAGATACAGAAGAAATGAAAGAAATAATAGAGACTGGTGCATTTTCAACCGTTGAAGGAGAAAGAAATGGAAGGTGATTAACCAGATTCTTCACATGTAATTATTTACCAGAGACATGGAGGATGGTAAAATTGTGAACCTTGATTCCTGCAATTTCACAAGGCATTTCATCCACAACAGTAATCTAATAGCCACGACGTTGACCCCACATTTTATACATCTCCATGACCATGGATGCCCAGTCCATGCTCTCAGAACCGCCAGCTCCTGCTTGAACCTACATTGGTAACAAAGCATCAAGGTTTGGTTGGTTTACATTACCATCACAACAATGCATGCAGTCAATAAACTAATAGCACCATCAATGCCAAACCAAGAAAAGGAGAAGAATAATATATTGGGTAAGAAAATTTTAAGCAAACGATTAACTTTAGTGAGCAGAAGGACTTTTAAGGGAAAAAAAAAAAACAAAAACAAAAAACAAAATAAAAAAGCGGCAATAAATTGAGAGGCCACGATCACAAAGTTGCAAACTGGCCTCTATGTAACGTGAGCAGAGATCCTGTTCCCCAGCTAACATAGCTTCTAGCTTTCTCTCTTTTGAGATTCTTCTCATTTGAAGCAAAGCTTTCAATGATTCCTGAAAAAAGACGGATGTCAGCAAAATGTTATTCTCAACAATTATTGGTGTTGTTGACTTAATATTTACACATCAAAGGAAAAGCATGCAATTCCATGATTAGGATTCGAAGAAAATGCTGATTTTTACAACGTTATAGTAGCAGAAGCAAAGCTGGATATGAAAGCAATCTATTGTGTCCACAGCAATTTGGCAATATAACAGTTGTCATAACCTTTTACAAAATATATGCATTTCAGTAACCTTTTTACTCAAAGCAACAACGGTACTCCGTGATTATCAATCTTCACAATTACACATCACAAGAGCAATATATATATATATATATATGTTTATTAACATATCAGTGCACTGCATGAAATGTTAATGGCATTCTTCGCTACTGCGTACAAAATTAATCAACAAGAGACAGGAAGTAAAACATCATCTTGTTGCAGATTGCCCAGCAGAGACAACAAAATCATAAAAGAGAGGGAATACATGCCTACAAAAAGATATGAGGGCCCACCGACTCCAACTCTGCGTCACCTTCCTCACAAGCAAGCTTAATCATGTCTATATGCTCGAGCAACTCTCGCTCAAACACCTTGACCCCTTTCATTTTACCCATAAGCGAACCATGCTCATGGCTTGCCTTCCTCGCATGCACAGGAGCATCCCAAAGATTTGGCTTATTCGGCTCTGCCATTAGCAGATCCAGCCTCACCAGCAACTTCTTCCACTGCCACCATCAACAATAAGTTACACTTCTCCCCAAGCTAAAATAGACCATAAACCAGACCTAAACTTGTTTCAACATGCACAGAAACAACACTGTTATGCATCACACTGGTTTCTAATCAATCAACACGTTCAGGTACCAATTTTAAGACCAACAAATTAATATTCAGGGATCCATAGAGCTTGACGCACAAGTTCACTTTTTGTCATATTTCACATTTTTCATTGTAACAAATGAGTCAAAATAACTAGGAGAATTTCGTCGTAAGGCATATCTGCAGGTATGACGGTTTGTTAAGTTCGATTAATTTTTCATCCTTTCTCTAAAGCTTATATGATTACAATGTGAGTTGACAGTTCAGAATTGTGTCTAAATAATAGATATTTTTCTTTTTTCACCAACCTTACTATAGAATTGTCCAAATTTCTAAAGTACTAAGCAAATGCCAAGATCAAAATAACCTCTCTTTTTTTCCCTCTAATATAAGCGATAAGATTATAATTTACACCTGCAAATGAAGCTTACAAGTTAAAAGAACAGAATCATAATCACTTATAGTTTTGAATTGTCAATCAAAACAATATCAAATTAACCACAATTTAAGCATGGTTAGCCAAATAATTAAGCAATTAAATACCTTCATACGTTTCTTGATGCGATGAATGGATTGAGCAACAGCAGCGGCGTGACTCTTCCAATCATTCTCGCTCTCGTAGAGAATGGCCCAACCACTGGCGATGATTCTGTCCACGGTCAGCCCGTCTGAGGTCGACGGTTCCACGGCCGCCTGCGAACCAAAAAAACAACTACGCCGTTGTGGATCAAAACGACAGCGAGAAACAATCGTCGTTGAAGAAGATATGCGTTTTGAGGCTTTGAGGAGAAATTCAAGACCGTGGAATTGGAGCGCTCTTGATTTCGGATTGAGTTTGGGGAGATTTAAGGAATTGGAAGGTGTCGGGTTATGGCTGTAGGATTAAGAAATCAGAGGTTTCTTCTTGTTTGTTTTCGGAGAAGTAAAGACGCCATTTTTCTTGTTTTTCGAGGTTTTGTTTCTGATTGAAGAATTGAAATGCCAAAAAGAAGAAGAGTTTTAACTGTGTAAAAACCGAGATTGAAGGTGTAGCCGGAGATTCCCCAGGGTTTTAATAATAAACGACATGCTGATCGGGAAGCCCGACGACGAGGTCAATTACGTCGTCTAAACGAACTAAGATTTCCTCCGTAGATCAATTTTGTCGTTTACCATCTGAGTTTTAAGCGCGCTGAGATTTTAACCGTCGTTTACAATCCCAGCGTGGACGAAGTGAGACATTCCCCATAGATAGCCCCGTTTGGTTTCGATTTTGAAACCTTTTTTTAAAAAAAAAAAAAAAACACAAGAAATGGAAACTATCTTGAAAACTTATTTGGTAAATAAAATATGTGCTAATGAGAATGAAAACATTTTTCAAAGTATGTGAAAAAGTTGAGATTTTTGAAAAAAAAAAAAAAAAAAACTTGTTTTGGCTTTTTCCAAAATTCCCATCTCCCTCAAACTCTCTCCTAAGCCTCTCTATATTGAAATATACCCATCTCCGGCGTCCTTGCTCATCGGATTCCATCGTCGGCCCACACATTGAAGTCCTACATCCATCATCGGAGCACGCTAGAGGTTGTCGTCAAAGCACCTAGCCCAACAAATCATCGCCCAACCATTGTCGATCACCATAAGATCTCGGTGTTGCCCAGCTACAGAAATCACGGTTCGTTGGCCCACGGTGGAGTACATCCCATCTCCGTCAATTCGACTCTGAAACCCACTACAGCAATCGCGATCAACCCTCCAACGACACAGATGTCGAAGTTCCATATCGATCTTCGGATCGCAACAGAGGTGTGATTTGAGTCGCAAAGGGGCTGGCAATTTTGGCCGGTGGCGTGAGGGCCTAGGGCAGTCAATCTCAGCTGGTGCATCTCGAGGGTAGGGGTTGAGCTCGTCGGGTTCCCATGGGCTGTTGGTCTCGGCTGTAATGACCCAAAAAATTCAAACGTTAATAACTATGATTAATTGAGGATTTTTCCCTCAAAACTTAGCTAAGTACTTAAGAAAGTACAAGTTTAGCATTTATTAACATGCATATTTAAAGGTCTTGATAGCCGTAAAACTTTAAAAATAATTAATGTTGTGAATGCATAAAATTATGTGCTTTATTTATGAAACATGTAACAATGTAATGTTATGATAGTACATTAAAATAATTAAAAATAATTATTTGATGTGCTAAACCAAGAGTTTATGATTTATTGATTTTATACATGAGCCAAAAAGATTATGTTATTGGCAAAAGTAGAATTTCCAACTTACTAAGATTATGTAGAAATTCCTATGTGATATTAGTCAGTAAAAGAAACCTAGATCAATACTGATCATGAGCTCCATACCATAAATTCAAAATGGTGAGCACCAAGTTCAAGGATGCAAGAATTCCAATGTTTTGAATGTGTATAGTTAATTATTGTACATATTAATA